>JAODAL010006858.1:0-129945 GCA_025379985.1 Phyllomedusa bahiana | reverse complement strand
ATACAACAAAATTTAATTTAAAATTATATATACCCCAAGAAAATTTATAAAAATATAAAACCCCAAAACACAAAAAACAAAAAAAATATAAAACACACACATATATATTTTAACACACAAAATATATACTATATATATATATATATATATATATACACACCCACCACACAAAAAATATTAACAAAAAATATAAATCCCATTAATATATACACACAAAACATATATATATATATATATATATACACACTTAAATAAATCACCCCAAATATATATAACACACACACATAATATATACACAAATAATATCCAAACCAAAATAAAATATAACCACACACAAATAATATATATAAATATATAATACACACACATATATAATAAACACCCCTAAAATATACACATATATAAAATTTTAATAAAATTATACACATATATATATATAACACCCCCATATATAACACAAAAATATAATAAATATAAAACACATATATAAAAAAACACACACTTTATATATCCCAAATAATATAAAATTTTAATACAATATATATCCCTCACACAAAAAAATTTTATAAAACCCCCACATATATTATATATAAAAACACATAAATAAATATTTTTACCACATTATATACACATAAATATAATGGGATACACATATATATACACATATATATAAACCCCACCCACACATATATAATATAAAAACCCACAACATAAATATATATAAACACATTTATATATATTATATACCACACAAAATTTTATATAAAAATTTTAAAATACCCCACAATATAAAATATATATCCCAAAACACATATATATAATTAATTTTAAAACACACCCCATATTATTTAAAACACACATATATAAAATGATATATACACATATATATATAAACAAAAACACATACATAAAATATCCCATAATAAATAAAAACCAAATTTTTATACCCCACATTATATATATAACACACACATACATATATACCCACATAAATATATAAAAACCCCACATACATATATAAACACATATATATAACACAAAAATATATACACAAAAATATTACACACACATATATATAAAAAACATAAAAAATATCCCAACATATATAATAACACAAATAAAATACACCCCACACATAAATATATATATACATAAAACCACATATATATACAAACCCTATACAAATATAACACATATAGAATATAAAAAACATAAACACATAAATATAAAAATTACACTTTAAAATATACATATCCCCCCTAAATATATAAATATCCCAACACATATATTATACATATATATACACACATAAAAAACACCAACACAATTTTAAATAATTAACACCAAAAATAAAAACCACATAAAATTTTAAAACAAATATAATAAAATTTATATATATATAAAAAACAAAATTAATATATACATATACCCCAATTAAAATATAAAAATTTTTACACACATTATATATACACAAATATATAAACATATACACATACAAAACAAACTTTAAAATTTACATCTAAACACATATATTTTCCCACATATATATATATACCATATTTCCACATAGTTTATACCAATTTTATAAAACATATATAAAACATTCCCCCATAAATTTTACCTATATATATACCCCACACACATAAATATTTTATATAAAATATTTTATATATATATATATTTTATATATATTATATAAAAAGATATAAATAATATTTAAATTTTAATAAAAAAAACACAGCCCTCTAAACCCTTTTGGGGGGCACAATAAAAGGAATAAATAATAGAAAAACCCCAAAACAAAAAAAAACATGATAATGTGACAGAAAACTAACGTTTCCCTACAGCTGTCAGATATATATAAATGTCCCAGAAAGTGGCACAATTCACAAACTTTTACTGGTAATAAAAAAAAAACGGGTAAAAAAAACCGAAAAAAGGCAAATACATTAGAAGCACCAAGAGCGAGGGGGCTTCATGGCCAAATCTGCAGGTACTAAGGAAAGAAAACGGTGCCAGGGACTAGTTCAAGGGATGCTCCAGTGTTCCAGAACCACGAACACGCCTGGGCCACGTGGGTGCAGCCGGGTACAGCCCGCCCTGCCCCTCACACGCCCAGAGGTACAGCAGGGAGGCTTCGCCCCTCCGCGTCAAGTTCCGTCACCGCTCCGGAATATGGAGAAAGAGAAGGGAAGTGCACGGAGGTCACATGACCACTCGAGACCATGTGACCGTCCTCAGCTCTGCTGCGGCGTCTGCGCTGCACACGTCCTGGCCCCGGGGTACGTGCCGCCGCCGCCGCTATTCACTGTGCGCTGGGGTCATGTGCAGTTGTAGGAAGGTGTGTGTAGTATAGGGTCATGTAGAATACTGCTTATATACCCGCAGTACTGTCTCCATGTGTATATACAGAGTCTTATGTACATTGTTCATATACTGTCAGGCAACATAGAGTATGAATTATATACAAGTATATTCACATAATGTATGCATGTATGAAATGTGTCTATAGTACTGGGTAGTAGTGTATTATATACAGGGTATATCTGTAGCATGTATTATATACAGGGTATAGCTATAGAATATTATATACAGGGTATATCTATAGGTGTATCTATAGGGTATATCTATAGGTGTATTATATACAGGGTATAGCTATAGAATATTATATACAGTACAGGGTATAGCTATAGCGTGTATTATATACAGGGTATAGCTATAGCGTGTATTATATACAGGGTATAGCTATAGTGTGTATTATATACAGGATATAGCTATAGTGTATTATATACAGGGTATAGTTATAGCGTGTATTATATACAGGGTCTATTTATAGCGTGAATTATAAACAGGATATATTTATAGCGTGTATTATATACAGGGTATAGCTATAGCGTGTATTATATACAGGGTATAGCTATAGCGTGTATTTAATTATACAGGGTATAAGCTATAGCGAGTATTCTATACAGGGTATAGCTATAGCGTGTATTATATACAGGGTATAGCTATAGCGTGTATTATATACAGGGTATAGCTATAGCGTGTATTATATACAGGGTATAGCTATAGCGTGTATTATATACAGGGGATAGATATAGCGTGTATTATATACAGGGGATAGCTATAGCGTGTATTATATACAGGGGATAGCTATAGCGTGTATTATATACAGGGGATAGCTATAGCGTGTATTATATACAGGGTACATCAGTAGCGTGTGTATTATATACAGGGTACAGCTGTAGCCTTGTGTATAGATACAGGGTACAGCTGTAGCCTTGTGTATTTAGATACAGGGTACAGCTGTAGCCTTGTGTATTTAGATACAGGGTACAGCTGTAGCCTTGTGTATTTAGATACAGGGTACAGCTGTAGCCTTGTGTATTTAGATACAGGGTACAGCTGTCGCCGTGTGTATTTAGATACAGGGTACAGCTGTCGCCGTGTGTATTTAGATACAGGGTACAGCTGTAGCCGTGTGTATTTAATACAGGGTACAGCTGTAGCCTTTTTGTATTTAGATACAGGTTTTACAGCTGTAGCCTTGTGTATTTAGAATACAGGGTACAGCTGTAGCCTTGTGTATTTAGATACAGGGTACAGCTGAAAGCCCTTGTGTATTTAGATACAGGGTACAGCTGTCGCCGTGTGTATTTAGATACAGGGTACAGCTGTAGCCGTGTGTATTTAGATACAGGGTACAGCTGTAGCCGTGTGTATTTAGATACAGGGTACAGCTGTAGCCGTGTGTATTTAGATACAGGGTACAGCTGTCCTATCATTTTTTATCAGGGCTGGAGCTGGGCCTCTGCCTTTCCTCCTTGAGGGTATCGGTTTCTGCCCTCTTTGTTCATTTTCAGTGCAGTTTGGCCTCCCGTCCTCAGGTCAGGACTTTTTGGCGAGATGTTGCCCGCTCTGTTCCACATGCTCGCCGCCTGACTGAGCCATGGGACTGAAATCTTGTTTTGAAGTCCGTGCAGGTTTCTCCTTTTGAACTGTTGCGGGAAGTTTTCCTCTTTTTATTTGGGAAGGTGGCCTTCCTTGTGGCCATTACATCTGTCCATTGAGTGTCTGAACTTCCGGCTCTTTCTTGCAGATCCCCTGTTTTGGTTCTTCATAAGGGCACGCTTGGTCTGTGTCCCATGCCTTTGTTCCTCTCTATGGTGGTTCCCTCCTTCCACCTTAATTAGGACATAGTTCTTCCCTCTTTTTGCCCTTTACCCTCTCATCCTTAAGAGCGGTCCTTGCATTGTTTGGATGTTGTCAGGGCCGTTGGGATCTACCTCACGGCCACTGAAACTTTCAGGTGCTTCAACTCCCTTTTTGTCATTCCAGAGGGTCCGCGTAGAGGGATTGTGGCCTCTAAGTCCACCAGTGAAGACTGGATCCGGTCTGCAGTTTCGGAAGCCTACTGTTTCAGGGGTGAGCCCCTTGCGTTTCGGGTCACCGCTCATTCCAGTCGTCGGTGTCTCCTCGGTGGTGCGGCATCATGCGTCCGCTTCACACTTCTGCAGGACTGTGACCTGGGCCTCAGTTCAGACTTTTACTAAATTCTATCTTGGACTCCACTGACTCAAGCCTCACCTGTAAGGTAATGTAGGCAGCGGTGCCCTAACTGACTCACATTGCACTTTTTTTTCAAAATTTTATCCGCCCTCTGGGACTGCTTGTGGACGACTCAAGGTGCTGAATCCTCCAATTATATTAACAAAAAATCCAGATTTTTGTACTTACCGTAAAATCCTTTTCTTGTCCTATTTATAGGGGGACACAGTTGCCCGCTCCCCCCTTATTTTCCTGTTTTTTTTTTTTTTTTCCTCGAATCTCCTCTTTGACGCTATTTCTTAGGAATCGGACTGTGGGTTTTCCTTCGGAGTAGTCTGTCGTTAGTAGATGGTAAATAGCCCGCTTAGACATAGCCAACGATTTTGGTTTATTCCTAGTATCATCAGGAAAAGGGCATAAACCTAAGGTGCTGTCTCGCAAAAGTAAAAAAAACAGAATACTTGTAAAAAAACACTTCAATGGTACACAGAAAGATAATTTAGAAAAAACTCAACAGAAAAAGAAATATCTGTGTTTAAAACCTAACTTTTAAAATTAATCATTAAAAATAGCTAGGAACGTAAAGTACTGTTGACCCTTACTCTATATTACAGAAAGGGACTTTCTGTAATATAGAGTAAGGGTCAACAGTACTTTAGGGCTAGGATCCTGACGGGACCGCCCTTTTTGGGGCGATAATCCTGATACAGGTTAGGGAATAGATGGGATTAATAGGGATACGCCAGGTTATATCCCCTATTCCCATTAGTCCCCAATATATGTCATGTTTGTATAAGTCTTTTTTTGTTTTGTTTGGTCTGTTTTGGTACGTTCCTAGCTATTTTTAATGGTTAATATTAAAAGTTAAGTTTTAAACACAGATATTTCTTTTTCTGTTGAGTTTTTTCTAAGGTGCCGTCTCCCCCAATGAATCAGAAGAGAAAAGGATTTTGCGTTAAAGGGGTTTTGCCACGATGTAATGTTGACGTGGGATCCTCCAAAATGTGTATTTAATCACTTTTCTAAAAAATAATTGATTACAAAAATTGCAGTCCTGGAGAGGCTACAGGCTGCCTTACCTGCCCTTAGTTACTTAAAAGCTCTAAATTTGATACGACCTGACAAGAAATGCTGGCCAGGCATTTCGCAAGAACACTTCTTAAACTGATGAAAGGGAGCTGAAGAAGCTTTCAAGGCACCGGGTAGAAATATGTGGTCTTTTGTATACAGAATCCACTAGTTGTAGTTTGATTATTTGAGTGAACATTTCACACGATCCCTAAGGCCTCGTTCACACGGCTTATTTCTCCGCGGATTGGCGCCGTACTCTGCGCCGGATTTGCGCATAAATAGACAAATAGAAGTAGGACACTACATGTCATTAGGTTCACATACAATAAGGTCTTACAAGACTTGTAACCGATGCAATACAAGTCCTCAAGTATCCATATGTTTTTTTTTTTTTTTAAATCAACAAATTAAACTTTATTGAAGAATTGTCAGGTGTACATGCGAAAACAATAAAAATCATACATCTACAAGACATTATATAATACCAAAGTGGCAAGTAGATATGTTATTACATAGACAAAACCATTGTACACCATATACATTTGTAACGGATATAAAAAAAAATGTAAATCAACATAGTGACATACCCTAGTAACAATCCAGGGAGAGACATAGAAATACAAATCCTGCAACATGCAGGAACCATAGGACAGCCATCAACCGAGATGGGTAAAGTAATGGGTAATATTATTTTGGTGTGTCTGCGAGATGAACAACAATAAGGAAACGTATGTAGGAAAACAGCCAATCATAGAATTGGCTCCATGCTCTGGGATCCAGATGTCAGGGAGCCCCAACCTGCATCAAGGGCCACTGAGAAATCACCATGGGGACTGCAGAGTGTCGCCAAATTACATTAGAGACTAAGGCATCCATATGGTTAAGAATGGTGAAGTACATGGTGAGTTGCATTAGATGGTCCTTGAGGCCAAGGGACTATGCCCTGGAGAGTTATAATTTTCCTCATGGATATGGAACTGTGGAGAGCAGAGTGTTGATGAGGGTCAGAGCCCTTGCTTTATGCATGAGACACCTTCTGCTGGTGAGAAAAGAAAAAAAGGAAGGGTGGGAATGGACGACAAGGATGCGCAGAACCTCCAGAAAACCGGAGTGAACAAGCCACCAATACCGCACCTCATGATAGCATAGTTGTAACTATATTCCATTTAAGACTCTCCAATAGGGCGTTCCACATTCCAGGTGGTATATTTGAATCATTCATATGTAACAGATACTTCCAATAGTAGGTCCAGTATGAGGGGCTGTGGGGTTACGCTTCTGTGATGTATAATAGGTCAGTATATGTTATATGCTTATCCTTCATATCACATACTTAATATAGTGGGTCCAGTATGATGGATCTACTGTAATATATGATAGAGCAGTATATGGTATGTGCTTACGGATCACTGCAGACAAACAGGTAGACATAAAGAGAACCTGTCACCTAGTTTATGCCCCCCTTGCTGAGGACAACACAAGCTAGTGACAGACCTGCTGTTCCCAGCGCTGTGTCCCTTATTCTGTAAGATGCTGCAGTTTCAGAGAATTTAATGCTCAAATCTGCAGTTTTCAGCCAGAAAAGAGTCCAGCTTATCAGGGCTGTGGAGTTGGAGTCAGTGCCTATTTTGCAGGAGTCTGAGTCGTCATAAAAGGGACCGACTTCCAAAATATATAATACGTTGATCCAGTTAGTTCGATGCAGTGCAAAGAGCAAGAGGAATTGGGTCCGGCCAGTGCTACTGCTCCCATATCTTCAGCCTTATCACATAAGGAGTGTAAATTGATGACATGAGCAGGCAAAGCGCTGCCCCAGGGGAAAAGATTCTGCTCCCATGGCAAACAGATTTCAGCAAAATGTTTCACCTGCTTTCAAAGAGATAGAAGGTTCAACCATTCATCAAAACTGACTGTGGTGAGGCATTCCTTTATACCCTGACATTTGTTAGAATGTTGCCATGTGGTCACCGCTTTGCCCCAACCCAAGTTAGTGTAGAGAGGCCGTTTCTCTAGGCCTGGAAATATTGAGATCAGATGTGAGGTCATGTATGCAGGATCTGATGGAGGCAATACTATTTCTCAGAACAAATTCAGAGACTCCACAAATGTTCCTGCAGTGTTTTGCATATTTAAATTTTTTTGTGTTCTAAAGTCATAACCAATAAATATATTTTACACTGATGAGCAAAATGGTAACATTTTGTTTTAAACTGGTGACTTTCAGGCTCCATATCTCACCCTCCACTACAGCTTTGTACATGAGGCTACTGTATATTTTATATACAATCATCTTGCATATCTTATACATAAATTTGACTTGCAAGTATTTGCATCTGCTTAGTTCTGCAGATTCTTTCCTGTAACTGCATTGTTACTGTTTAGCTCCTAAAAATCAAAATGTACATTTTTATTATGTTGTTAGTATTTGGGAAATACACCTTTGGTTTTCAATACTGCCTGAATCCTTCTGGGCTCTGGATCAGATTCAAGCACATCTTGACCAAAATCTGATCCCAGGTTTCTTCTACACATTCCCAGTGTTGGTGCAGACTGGACTTGGATACAAATAAGGATTTTTCTTCAACTCTACCCACAAGATCAAAACATTAACATTTTGCTTGTCAGTGTCTGTTCTACCTAAATAGCTTGATTATTGTATCATAAGGTGTTAGCCTGATGTTACCACTTTACTACAGCAAAGTTATCACTTAAACATGCGCCATGTATGAGGGAGTCAGGAGTTGGGAGTCGGAGGTTTGGGAAATTGAGGAGTCGAGGCTTTGGCTTGCCGACTCCACAGCCCTGCAGCTTATTCATGAGCAGGTGTTAACCCTGCCCACCCAATGCTAGCCCCACCCACCTGACAGTTATTCTCCTGTTTCTACCTATTCAAAGTAATAGGTTTATCAGATGAGGTGGGCGGGGCTAGCCTCAGGTGGGCGGGGTATGAGTTAAACGGACTCTTTTTCATGATTCTTTTCTGGCTGAAAACTGCAGATTTGAGCATTAAATACTCAAACTGCTGCATCTTACAGAATAAGGGACACAGCGCTGGAAACAGCATGTCTGACACTAGCTTGTTCTGTCCTCAGCAAGGGGGGTATAATCTATGTGACAGGTTCCCTTTACTGTGCAATTATCAATCTTAAAACATAACTTTTAATTAAATCCTCTTAATATACAAAAGAAACTCCTCATAAACATAATATACGGAGGTCAAATATAGGTAGTCACCACAGTAGTCGGATCCGGTATAATCCACACGGTTCTCCAAAAGGGGTGACGATATCCAGCCAGGCCTCAGATACTGTCTATGAGACAAGGGGTGGGTTTGATTTCTTAGTGCAGCTAATGTCCCGAAAAGGGTGACCTCAAACCCCATCCTCCCCCCACACAAATTAACTCTTACCTTACCCCTAACCATATATTATTAACCCAGTGTTTTGCATATTTACAATTTTTTTGTGTTCTAAAGTCATATCCAATAAATATATTTTACACTGACAAGCAAAATGGTAACAATGTTTTGAACTTGTGACTTCAGGCTCCATATCTCTCCATCCACTACAGCTTTGTACATGAGGCTACTGTAATTTTATATACAGTGATCTTACCAATCTTATACATAAATTTGACTTGCAAGTATTTAGCATCTGCTTAGTTCTGCAGATTCTTTCCCGTAACTGCACTGTTACTGTTTTGCTACTAAAAATCAAAATGTTAATTTCTATTATTTTGTCAGTATTTGGGAAATCCACCTCTGGTTTTTAGCTCTGCCTGAATCCTTCTGGGCTCTGAATCAGATTCAAGCACATCTTGACCAAAATCTGATCCCAGGTCTCTTCTACACATTCCCAATGTTGGTGCAGACTGGACTTGGATACAAATACAGCTTTTTCTTCCAACTCTACCCACAAGTGTTCAAAATATCAAAACATTGTTACCCTTTTGCTTGTCAGTGTCTATTCTACTTAAATAGTTTGATTAATGTATCATAAGGTGATAAACAGCCTGATGTTACCATTTTACTACAGTAAAGTTATCACTTAAACATGCGCCGTGTATGAGGGAGTCAGGAGTCGGAGGTTTGGGAAATTGAGGAGTCGGGGCTTTGGCTTGCCGACTCCACAGCCCTGGTTTACAGTATTTCTTTCTAATTTACAGCAAGTTGCTTACATTTCGTACAGAATATTTTACCGTCTAAGGTGAGATTTGTTTCCTCTCCCCCCCTTCTCCCCCCCCCTGTAGGTTGATGAGACATTGGATCCTACCTGATGATGGACAAGGAGAGAAAACATACTGCGGAGAAGATATTAAACCTCACCCTAGATATCATATACCTGCTGACTGGAGAGGTGAGCAATTATAGGAATGTTGTCTCATTTTAACTTTTTATTTCAGATAATGAAAAATAGGCAGCCCCCATCTAAGAATAAATACTAGGCGGACAGTCATGGAGAAAGATGGTGATAGTGGACATGTAGAGATTTGTTATTTATGTGGATTTGACACGTGATCAGATGTCTCCTAAGGGTATGTTCACACGGCTTAAAACGGGACGTATTTCAGCCGTAATTCGCGCAGTACGGACTGAAATACGTCCCAGTCATTGGGGTAATCCACAGTTCTCATAGAGAACTATGGATACTGTCTCCTCTCCCTGCTCGGCGAATCCGCCACGGGAGGAGATAAGTGACATGTCATTTTCTAGCGGTGTGTACGCGCCGCTAGCAATGATAGTCTATGGGTTGGCGAGGTGCCGGCCCCCTGCCCCCGTCCACATGGCGTAATTGCGGGGCGTAATTACGCCCCGCAAATAAGCTGTGTGAACATAGCCTAAGGCTTCCAACGTGAGGTAAGAGGTATGGTCATGGACTGAAGCTGAGGTTGGAAGAGAGATTGAAATGAGCAGGATCCTGCTGGTCGAAGTTTTAGGCAATCTCTCCACTGCATCGGACAAACAAACAGCCCAAAAGTGGCCGTTTTTTTCCCAATGCAGGACCGCGGTTTTTGTCACGCTTTATACAAAAAACACGGTCTCTTCTCGTTTTTTTTATGTCGCCTACACAATTATATTGTATGGGAAGACGGCAAGAAAACTAGAAGCACCGGCGTATAATACAACATGTTAGATAAGACACCGACCCCAAAAGACGGGCAGAGAAAAGATGAGCTGTGGAGACTGCAGCTCGTCTTTTTATTGCCACCTATGGGGCTGCACGAACGATCGGATCTTCGGCGCTTTTAAAAAACTAAAAGCGCTGAAGATAAGATCGTAATCCTGTGCAGTGGAGACCCAGCCTTAGAGGGGAGTCAAATGCTGTAAAGCTGCGGAGAAGGGAGGCTACATAGACCACAGCAAAAAGCTCATACTAACAGAAATCATTACACTAGGCAACCAATTTTCACTTTTTTTTGTTCCTTGCTAATTGTTATTTCCTGACTGCTTATGCCTAAAAACAATGGAAAACAACATTTGTTCCTTACAAACTCTGCTTTTGTGACTAGGACAGTGACATTTTTGAATTGACTTATTTTACATTGGGGAAAAGGCAAATTTGCATTATACCTCGTTCACATAAAGTCAGGAAAAAAAAAACTGCTTCAGATTTAACCTTTTCAGAAATGAGCGGTTTTTCGAGATTAGTTTATATTGTAAATCACTTTCATGAATCAATCCCCAAGTGTAATCTTTCGTCATGTTCTCGTCGTACTGTCCTTGGTAGCGGCGTTCGAAGTCCATTATATCCTGTTGGAAGCGCTCGCCTTGCTCCTCCGAATACGCTCCCAATTTCTCCTTAAGTTTATCAAGATGCGCATCAAGCATATGGACTTTGAGGGACATTCTGCAACCCATTTTGCAGTATTTCTTCACCAGGCTAAACCAGCTTCACATAGTTTTTGGCTTTGTTGATACCAAGAAAGCCGCAAACTACCACGACAAAGCTGTTCCAGGCATCTTTCTCCTTCCTGGGGAGCGTCTTGGGAAATTCGCTATATTCCAAGATCTTGATCTGTTGCCCGACAAATACTCCAGCTTTGACCTTAGCCTCAGACAACCTAGCTAAGAAATCTTGAAGAAACTTGAAGGCTGACGACTCTTTATCTCGAGTTGTGATGAATTATTTCCTAAGGCCCAGTTTGATGTGCAGTGAAGGCATCAACACCTTCTGATGGTCAACCAGTGGCTCCCTTTTTACGTTGTTACTCCCTGCATAGAATTCAGTCCATTGTGGCCAGTCCCTCATGTTATAGTGTACCTTGGTGTCCCTGCTATCCAAAGACAAAGGTAGCAGGAAAACTTGGTAAAACCGCCTTGGAGACCCATCAGAAATGCCACTATTTTGAAGCCTCCAATGACCTCCCAGCTGTGCTCCTCATACTTCAAGGAGTCTTACAAGGTCTTGACGCTACTGTACTCCTCTTTGAGGTGCACTCAGTGATCCAGGGGAAGAGACGGGTACTTGTTACTGTTATGAAGTAGCACTGCTTTAAGGCTCCTGCATGAGCTATCTACGAAGCGCCGCCACTCTTTCGGGTTGCATGCTATTCCGATTGTATTGACCAGACCTGTCCCATTGTGGCAGAAGCAGAGTCCATCTAGATGGGTGAAGAAGCTGGAAAAAAAGATGGTGACACTTCTACCTGCAACTTGAACGCTTTCATCCAACAAGTTCCTAATTTTTTATTTTTTAATTCAAAAAAGGAAGCTTTATTTATAACAAAATGTCATATGTAATACAAACTTGTATAAATCCAATATGCATGTAAATGAAACATAAAGACAATGAAAAGACAAAATTCCATTAACATTAGGGAATGAGAGGAGGTAAATTGCCCGTACTGAGGTAATATGTAAGAATCAGCATTATTCTGTTGAAGGCAATGCAGAAAAGTATAAAATAAATCTTTTAAGAAACAGCAAGAAAGGAAAGAGACTTGAACAACCACAGGGTCCTGTAAGCATCCTTCTACAGAGGATCATATACACAGAGACTGCATGGGAGGAGGACATGAACAACATAAAGGGCCACATAAAGGACTAGACATCGCAACACCCACATTCATGCAAAACAAACACACACCACAAACAAACAAAAAAACAAAAAAAAAAAAACTAATGTAGCGTTACTTTAGGAGGTGATGGAAAGGTATAAAGGGGAATTCTTAAAGGACATCCAGCTAAACCAGGTTCTATTGAACTGGTGTGCTTGTTCAGGAGTTCGGGCCATTAATTCCTCCATTCCTTGCACGTAACTAATTTCTGCAAACCACTCTTCCAAGGACAAGTTCCATTTTTTGAGCCTAGAAGTCAAAACTTTGGCATTTGATTTGGTAAGACCAATCTCTGATCAAGTCGTTGAGGCCTTTTTTGTTGGGGTAGTATGGTTTTCTTTCCTCTTTACACCTATGAAATCTAGATCAGCAACATCTTCACTCTCGGTCGCTTCTTACTTGTGACAGTGGGTTTTCGCTGAAGGAGTGGGTATAGGGAATTCTGTGCTGTGTTGCACCAGTGATAGGATACGTAACAGGCGCTTCGACGGGTTCACAATAGAGAAGTAGTAGTTGCTGGAGTGGTCTGTTGCTTCCCTCCAAATTCTTGGTATCGCAAACTTCATGGATTGCTTTTCTCCTGTACCAACCTGCAAGAATTCATTCATGACAAATGGTCGTTAACCTGCTAATGCATAGGACACTGGACGTCGTCATTATTTTGGAAAAAAGTCATGCGCTAATGGGTTAATGGCTGAAATCTCTGACAATGTTTGTACTTGTTTTATCATTGTTCTGATCGCAAAAGCAAAGTTTTGGGGGAATAAAAGCGATTTTCTTTGCCAGTCAGGGGATAACGCTCATTAGCCAGGAACAGAAATTGTGTTACATAGTGTTATAGGAGTGGAGGGAAGACTCTGGCATGTCATCTGAGAGGTTTTTTGCTTTTTTTATTTTTATTTTTTGCAGACACTGCGTTTAAAAGACTGTTTATTTTGAAAAATATTTTTTCCTATAAAAAAAATTGACCGATTCCCTTTAAAGGGATCCTGTCACATAGATTTTGCCTCCCTTGCTGAGGACAGCACAAGCCAGTGTCAGACCTGCTGTTTCCAGTACTGTCTCCCTTATTCTGTAAGATGTTGTAGTTTTAGAGCATTTACCCCTCCAATCTTATTCATGAGTAGGTGTTAGCTCCACCCACCGAAGGCTAGCCCCGCCCACTGACAGTTATTCACGTTTCTACCTATTCAAAGTAATAACTTTGTCAATCGAGGTGGGCGGGGCTAGCCTCAGATGGGCGTGGTTTGAAAAACTGACACTCTGAAGGACTCTTTGAATGACTCTTCTGGCTGAAAACTGTAGATTTGAGCGTTAAATACATGAAAACTACAGCATCTTACAGAATAAGGGACACAGCACTGGAAACAGCAGGTCTGACACTACCTTGTGCTGTCCTCAGCCAGGGGAGCAAAAACTATGTGACAGGTTCTCTTTAAGTTACCTTCAATAAACTTTGCTGACTTTTCTTGCCATAAATAGCTATTGTTTGACTCTTTGTTTGGTTCCTCCTGGTTTAGGGGCTGGGAACTCTGCCTCTGTACTTAGGCAGGCAATTGTTGTGTACAAGGAAACCCCTTCTTTTAACAGGACTGTGATCAATTCCAACCATGGTACAGAGGGGCATAAATTGTCAGCATATGAGTTATCGCCTGTCCTGTCTGTTTCTACAGCTGAGTTAATCAGAACCACTCTCCAACAGCTGAGCTTATGGGCCTTGGGGTATGGTAAGGGTATGTTCGCACGAAGTACTCGTGTCTTTCGGGAGCTCGCGCAAATAAGCGCGTACTCCCGCGGGGGTTGAGGGTTTGTGTGGCATCCCGCTGGCCCCATTGACGTTCATTACTCGCGGCGCGTAATTGCCACGAATAATTGACATGTCACTTATATCCCCGCGCGTACAATACGATTGTATTGTACGAGCGGGGAGAGGAGGCGTAATCCATAGTTCTGTATGAGAACTATGGATTAGGCCTCGTTCACACGGCTTATTTGGGCACGGATTGGCGCCGTACTCCGCGCCGGATTGCGCTGCAGTACGGCGCCAATCCGTGCCTGTCATTACAGTAATCCACTGCTCTCATAGAGAACAGTGGATTCCGTCGCTCCTCCCTGCTCGGCGAATCCACCGCGGGGGGAGAAAGTGACATGCACATTATTTACGGCGCGTAGACAATGCATTGTCTATGGGGACGGGAGCGGCGCCCCCGCCGCGCTCCGGCCCCGCCCCCGTGCCGCCCCTTATTCACGGCGGATTTGTGAGCTCAATACAGCTCACAAATCCGTCGGGAATAAGCCGTGTGAACACGGCCTTACCGTCATTTTGGCGCGCATCACGCTTGTATTCGAGCGCAAATATGCGCCGAAATTACGCTGTGTGAACATACCCTAACAATGCACCTATGTATTTTGAGAGAGGTTTAAAGGTTTGTTTCATTAAGCTGTTTCACTGAGTCACATGCAGTTTTACATTCGCTCTGTCTTCTCAGGGTATGGGTGGTTTGATAGCAGTGATTAACATATATAACATCTCTGTAAGTAGCTGGGCTGTTACATTGACAAGTGCAGGAGATGTTATCTTTTCAGTAAACACAAGGTACATGTGCTGTGAGGACTGAAATAATGGCTTATGTAGTTAGAGATAATTAGTTTGCTCTGAAGCTCAGTCCACCATGGGGTGACGTCGCTCCCTGCTCTAAGCTCTCTACTCTGATCAGGTTGGAGTTATGGTCAGGGAACCAAGTAACCATAGAAAGTTGAGCGCACAAAATATGTCTTATCTCAGGTGTAAAAAAAAAAAAATCCCTATTGACCAATGAATTTAGAAAAAGTCTTCATTTAACTGTCCCTTCATTTTTAAAGCTCAATTTTGTAGTGAGAAAACCCCTTTAATTACATATATAAGCTTTAAACATAGGTAAATAAAGATTATTTCCAAATACATTGCTGTGCTGATTTTAGTTCCTTTCAAAGTTAGAGCGGTTTTTCTGCTTGTATGCAGAAGTTAACGACCACCTCTTTCTGCTCTAGAGCCCTGACTGGGGTGGTGATGTCACTCCCTGCTGTGTCTTATCAGCAGCACAGGAGCTTGTTTCAGCTTCTTACTAACAAACTGTAACCCGGTAAATCTCTTCAGCTTTCTGTCCTGCTGTTAAAACCTGTTAGCCTTCATCACCAATTTCCCTCTAACAGGCTCAGCTAGGAATAGCAGAGCTGAAATGTTAGCACCTGTTGTAAAACCACCAATAGCTTTAACAGGAAGTGTGAGTATGAGGCTGGCTGTGAAGAGCCTGTTCTGTAAAACACCATTTAAAGGGAATGTGTTATCAAAAAATTACTTATTATTTAACTCACATTTTTATGTTAAATACATTTTGTAGGAATTTTTGGTTATGTTTTTTTTGAATTTTCTAGATCACTTTCAATATTTTTTTATTGATTCTCAAGTCCTGCAGTTTTCACTTTGGCCACTAGGCCTAATAATTGTCTGACACTTCCTGTTCTGTAGAGGGAGATTTTCAGTGTCTGCTCATTATCAGTAAAAGCAAGGTCAAACTGAAAGGAGACACCAATGTGTATAGATAACACAGAATCCACCAGTCACAAGAGGAGATGTCACAGCTCCCCCTCCCTGCACAGTGAAAACTCTCCTATACAAGTCTATGGGACAGAAACTGTCTTAAGAATCCTATGTGCATGAAGCTGCTGTAAAGTATCTCTCTGACTGCTGTTAAAGCAGTGCAAGCAAGAATGTCTTCCCCACAATCATATATAGACGGCCGAATTGAGAAATCTACAATCAGGAAAGAAAAACGGTTAAGAGGAAAAGCATATGGATCAGGTGCTTGATTTAATAAGTAAAAAAATAAAAAAAAAAATGGGACATATTCCCTTTAAACACTGATCATCAAACAATATTTGTGGAAAATAGGATTGATAAATACAAAAACTTAATAAAAATAACAAAGAGGTGTTATTGTCCATAGATGCCACCCTTCCATGCTTTAGAGACTCCTTTTTGGAGTCGAAATGTTGCACATAGATGATGGGTAAGTGGGATGTTGGGAGCTGCAGCCACATGGGTGTAATATTGATGGGTAGCCTTCAATTTTATAAGCATAACTGCTTTGAATTAACATCCCTTTCCATGTGCAGGATTACATAGTAGTGAAGACTATATCTGATGGGGATGAAGGATGGAGCAGCACCCAGATCCCCATCACAAAGCCGTTACCTCCATCTCGGATCAATGAGCGGATCAACGAACAGAAGATCCTAGAACTCACCCAGAAGATTATAGAGCTGCTGACTGGAGAGGTGAGCGCTGCTGGGACAGTATGTAGTATGAGTATGAAGGTGTGGACCATGACTGCGTGTGTGGAGGTAGTAAACCCTGAAGCTGGGGCTCTTCTGGGGCAATTCATTCCTTCAGTTTTTAGGCCCAAATTTCCGTGCCTATTTATTTTTGAGGCGGTTGTCTTGACTGATAGCTGGTTATTAGAATGATCACTGCCTATAATCTGATCACCGGATCTTCAGTATCTGTGTCTCTGCAGCGCCACCTCAGGGGAAATAAAGCATCACAGAGCGCCCAATTCATTCACCAAGGCTGTTTAATACAGGAAAGGTTCTCCAGAGGGTGAGAGATGCTCTTTATAATTGCTCCCCACCTTGACCAGAATATGAGTGTCCTGAACCTGTAACCTTGGTTGGGCCACTAGCTTCTTTGTGATTTAAAAAAAAAAAAAAAAATATAAAAAAATATAATATATATATATATATATATAGTTTAGATACAGTGGCTTGAAGTGTCCTCATTATACGACTAATAAGAGAAGGGACGGTAGAGATAAACCTCTACCTCACTGCCCTTCTGCTGCACCCTAATGCAATTCATGGGGTTCTTGAAACGGTTTGAATCTGTTAGAGGCCGTTCACATGACGTTATTTGCTTTCATTCGAGGTATTTGTCGGGATATCGTAAGGAAAGGTATCCTGACAGATAGCACAACGTAGCCACCGAGGCCCCATAGAGATTAACAGAGCAAAGGTACTCTAATGGACTACATCTGCTCCGTTTCCCAGCAGTTTATGTTTTCCCTGTGGGATTCAAATGCGAAATAGGAAAATAAGTAATTCAATTCATTGTGTAGCCCTATGCAAAAATGGTCAAAGGCTACGAAATCTAAAAAGTGTATATCCTACTGTTGAGTGACTTATGAGGAGACGGACATTGTATCCTCTTGACTGTAACAGGAGCTCAGAATCCCTACATCAGGGGTGTCAAACTCCATGACACAGTGGGCCAGAATAGTGGGACAAAGTTGGGACACTGCCTGTCTGTTACTAGCGGGCCCAATATAACTAGACTGTGGGACACATTTGGCCCTCGGGACGGAGTATGACACCCGTGGACTGTACTCATATACGCGTACTTACCAGCAATGGTTCTGTGTGAGGACTTGGTTCTGGTGAGGTAATCTAAGTTTTTATTTGTATATGATTTTTAAATCCATTTTTTCTTTCCCAATCTCTTGAATATGAGATGACAAAAAAATCTAATTTATTTTTTTTGTTTGATGGCAGTCACTGCATGGCATGAGGTTATATTTTAATAGATCTGGCATGTACAGATGGGGTGATGCCGGTTATGTTTGACAGATGGGGGGAAAAAAAGGTGTTTTGAACTTTTTAATATTTTTATATTATATATAATATATATATATTTTTTTTTTTTTACTTTTTCAGTTTCCTCTAGAGTACTTGACAACTGTGGGGTGCAATGAAGTGTACACTGGACTACAATACTAATGTATATTGAAGCATAGTGTGTTTTTTTTAAATTTTTTAAACAATGATTTTTATTGAGAAGAAGTACGATACATGAAATCAAACTTTGTCAATATATCATATGACGTTGTCATACAGTACTCAAAACATATTTCCCTTGTCATACTGTTAACATTACATATGATCCAAGGAAAAACAATGTTTTCACACTTCCCCTCACATTTTCTAAAGTAACAAACCTTAAAAAAACTTGTGAAAGTCCAGAGTATTGATTTGTCTTTATTGTTTCTCTCAGTCTGCCCTTCCACTCCCCCTTTTGAAACTCTTTTATCCTCAGTCTTTCCAATTAGGACAAGACTTCCCTTCTTCCTTCATCCTCTGAACTGTCACTCTTAAAGGGGTTGTATCATTACATTAAATGGTCTTCAGAATAAGGGGACAGTGAAAACAAGCAACTTTGCAATTGGATGCCATTAGCAAAGCTGTCTAGTTTTCACAGGATCCCTTATCTTCTGTTTCTGTAAACACTGTGGACTCAGACAGAGAGGGGAGGGGGAAGAGCACACTGACTCGGGAGTGAGCATGAACAGTGAAGGGGGGGGGGAATGTTGTCATCCCCCTTCGGTTAAGAAACACCCAGCTGGGAGGGGAAGAAACACCCCTGGATTTCGGGAAATGAGAGAATCAAGCTTCAAGAAAACAGCCGAACTGATGAAGCGATACATCCCCTTTAACTTAGAACATAAAACCCCATTAAAAAGTTGTCCGCAAGTTACACATACTGTAATCCCTCTATCTATTAGGTGGTTCCCCCAGTTTTTCTTCCTACAGAGCTGGACATCTACCTCTCCAGCCCATCCCACTAGCATTAGGATTCCAAGTTGTGACTACCCTCACTCCCCATCTCCTACCCCCAATCTACCCAGAGAACCCGACAATTTCTCCAGTATATAATAAGAGGTATTTCTAAAATGATCCATTAAACTACTGATTTCATCATCTGTATAGGGGCCTATAATACATTTTCTCCACTTTTGAAAAAAAATTGTCAGTTTGCTTTTGTTATTTTCTGCATCTATTCTGTCTATAGTTAGTAGACCCCTGATTGTTTCATCCACCTCCGCCCCACAGGGTGTATTTTCTTTTAACCAGTGTCGCAGGATGCACTTTTTCGCCACCATCAATGTAATATGTACTCCTTGGCTTTTCCTGCCTCATCCCCTGGTACTGGAATGCAGTGAAAGATTGGGCATATCGGGTCCCTAGGCACCTTGATATTTCACACTGTCTCTATACCCTGTAAAATTTTGTCATAATATCTCCTCAACTTTGGGCAGTTCCATAGACCATGAAGTAAGTCCGTCTTCTGTAACTTACGCCTAGGACATTCCCTCTGGTAATTCGCTGGGGCTTTTTTATAAGGATGGTCAAATGCGTACGTCGCTTTATGCACTATTCTAAAAATCATCTCCCGCCAATTTCCATTGATCATTAGTGGGTTCAGCTAAGATGGCCGTGGCGTCTAAATGAATGAAAAAAACGGTACCGCGCATTTTTGAGCGCTCTTGATTCCAGAACACTGTACATTCTGGTTGCATACACAACATAGGTACCACAAGTACAAAGGTGACAAATTAATAAATAACTGGTACAGAAGGAGAGAGGTCCCTGCCCGTGAGGGCTTAGACTACAAGGAAGGTGGGAAGAGACCGAACGTGAGGGGCAGACATGTTTGTGGGGTGGAGTAGTGTCAACGGGGTTATTGTTGGTTATAGGCAATCCTGAAGAGATTTTCACGTTGCTTTTGAGGCTAGTGAGAGTGGGGGAGATTCTGATGTGTTGGGGCAGTGCGTTCCAGAGTGTGGGGAAAGCACGGGAGAAGTCTTGGAGACGGTTGTGTGAGGAGCTGATAAGAGGAGAGAATGTAAGAAGGTCCTGTGAGGAGCGGATATTGCGTGAAGGGAGGTATCTGGAGATTAAGGCAGAGATGTATGGAGGGGAGATGTTATGAAGAGCCTTATAGGTCATGCTTACTAATTTGAACTGGATTTGCTGGGCAATGGAAAGCCGGTGAAGGGATTGGCAAAGGCGAGAGGCAGAGGAGGAGAGAGGTGAATCAGACGGGCAGCAGAGTTAAGGATAGATTGGAAGGGACTGAGGGTGCTAGCTGGGAGGCTGCAGAGAAGAATGTTGCAATAGTCTAGGCAGGAGATGACGAGGGCGTGGACCAGAATTTTTGTGCTTTCAAAGTTAAGGAATGAGCGGATGCGAGAGATGTTTTTCAGGTGGAGGCGGCAGGCGGAGGTAAGGGTTTGGATTTGCGGTTTGAAGCACAGATTGGAGTCAAAGGTTATCCCAAGGCAGCGGACTTGTGGAGCCGGTGAGAGAGTGTAGCCATTGACTGTGATAGAGAGATCAGGTGGATTTAGGTGCCATTTGTATAGGAATCACTCTCCTGGTGGACTAAGAAACATGACAAATATACCGAGCTGGCAGCAGTACAGTATCGCTGCTTGCTAGCTACTCCACTATCCTGAGGTATCTGTTAATTTTGCAGCCATCTCCCATAGGCTAATATGGTATTTGTGTATCACATGTAGTTTTACAGGTTTTGTTGGATTGAATAACGTAATCGTTTGTGCTACTGCATCCTCTCTTTTGACGTATACTGATTTATACTGGCCAAATGGAGGCTAAAAGGACACTTTCATCTGAAAATCATACCCGTATTTACACGTTGGTAGCTAAAAAGTGCATTTTAAGGCACTGCTTGCAAGAAAGTAGTCCAGATATGGGGGAAGTTCTCAGAACATTGAGAGAAATTTTCTTCCTTGATAAATTGGATACAGAAAGATCCAAAGAGGGCTCAATTAAAAAATTTGTTAAAAAGTGGAGGAACTTTATGGAATTTGACTTCACCGACCAGGAGTTGACCAAGATTATGAACCTTTTGAATATACTTCTTACTATCTAAAAGGAGAAACTTGCAGGTAACTTGGGAAAATTAGAAGTTAAAGAATAGTGGTTGGAAGAAGAAATGTGGGATTTACGATTTTTTTTTTGTTTTTTGTTCCCCCACTTTCCCCATTTTGGCCAGTGGGTATATCAGGTGGAGTTTGTCTATTAGCGCATAGTGAACTTAGTAATAGCCAAGAAGGACTAAAGGATGTTCAAGTTTTTGTAAATTTCAGTTTATTAGATATTTTTCCTTATTTTTTGATTCACAGTTTAAAAATTGTAAGACAAGGACATTTCTCAAACTTCTATCATACAAAGATGTACAGTATTCATGTGATGTCAATTAGATACTATTAAGAATGTATGACATATTCTTTGTAAATTTGTCTTGCAAATAAAAATTGTTTAAAAAAAAAACGCAGAATTTCATTATTGGTTATTAGAATTGACCAGAGACGTTATTTGAGTTTTTCCACTGAACCTTTGTCTTTGTGTATTAGGTTCTTATAAGGTGTCAGGATGTTGCTATTTATTTCTCCGAGGAGGAGTGGGAATACATAGAAGGACACACAGATCTCTACAAGGACTTCATGGTGGAGAAACACCACTCTCTCACATATATGTGTAAGTAGATACTTTCATTGACGGCGGGAAGTATTAAAGTCTTAGAGGACCTATCACCACCAAGTGCTGACCCTTTAAGACTGTACTGAGGTCTGGCCAAGTCGGCTCCTGACAGCATGATGGATCACTATGTTGACAGCTCTGTGAAACTTTCTGCTTCTAAGCTGGGAGAGTCCAATGTGTAGTGAGGGAGACTGTAAATCTGTACACTATTCATGCAGGATGTTGTTACACTAGCAGCAGTGTCGTAGAGATGCCTGTGTGATACGAAGTAAGAGGCTGGAAGCAAAAGTGAAATCTCAATATGTCCTCAATTTTCTGTGTCTGCTGTAACGTATGTACAGTGAGAGACTGAGATTAACAAGCAGCTATGTCTTCAGCTCCTCCTGCACAGCTGGTATTTCCCACAGAAGGAATCTTACCAGATTGGCATCTCTGCCTGACAAAGTGAAAGTAAAACCTGTTTCACTGTAAGGGAAAACATCTGACATGTGTTGGAGAAAAGTCTTATTTCATCTATTTAAAATTTTTGTGTGGTGGTGATAGAAACTCTTTTTAAAGTGTGATAAACGCATATCCTAAATGTTTTTTGGTCACTTTTCTTCTTTTACAGATGGATCCAGCATGAAGAACATATTGGGTGGCTTCTGCAGTTCTCCTCTTATTCGCCATTGTTCAGAGGAAAATGACAGTGTCCTACAGGTAGATGGGAGATCACACCTATTGCTCTACATGATCTTGTTCAATCATTGTTTATTTTTCACTTTTCATGCACCAAGGCAGTTAAAGGGGTTGTCCCATTTCAGACATTGATGGTATGTCCCTCAGATATGTCTTCAATGTCAGGTTCGAGTTTTATCTCTGGGGACAGCATTTATCACAAGAAGGTTTTGAACAGAGAGGTGGTTGGGACTCTCATTGAAATCAATAGGTGTTCTGAGTACTCCCAGGGCTCGTTCTTGAGATACGTGTGGGTCCTACCTCTAGAACCTGCGCTTATCTGACATTAATGGCATATCCTAGTTGTATGCCATCAATGTGTGAAATGAGAAAAAGCTTTCAAAGAAGTTGTTGAATATATAAAAAAGAGCAGCCACTTGGATAAAAACCCTGGGCTAACTTTTTTAGTCCTTGCAAAAACGCTTGACCAGCATTGGGCAATTAATTTTCCCATGGGGCCACATGAGACGTTGGAATGGTTTTAGAGGGCCAGACCAATATATTTATCTCAGTTCTACCCAATATCTATATACTATAGACCCCAGTGTCGATTGCTAAGCTCTTAAGAACCGCTTAACAACTGTTAGCAACTTCACAACGCAATAAGGTATATGTCCCCTGGTGTAGGTAATAGGGTCCCCCAGTAAGTTATTTGTCCCCCAGTAGGTAGGTATGTAGGTTATATGTCCCCCGGTAGGTATATAGGCAGGTTATAAGTCCCACAACGGGTAGAGAGGGCTAATTAAAAATAAAAAATACTCGCCTTTCACCCGCTCCCTGCAGCTCCTGCTGTTCTCAGTCTTCTTTCTGTACAGGCAGCGTGACACCATCAGGCCGCACAGGAAGCATAATGACACTCTCATGCCGCCTGTGCTGTGTACGCCAGTGAGCTGCAAACTGTTTTTTGGTTTTTTTTTGTTGGTTTTTTCCAACTCTTTTGTGCTTTGGACAACCCCTAAAGTGGTTATAGTTTTTGCTATTTTAATCAAATGTTCTGTTATATATTTCCTGCTGTCTTCTTATTTGTGCATTATTTGCCCCATATATGAGGAATTAGGTTGAAGAATGGGCCGACATCAAATGTGAAGTAGTAGCCGAAGACAAAGAGTTACATGTGAAAGATAGTGAGCAGTATAAGGAGGACAACATGATTACAGATGTCAGTACTGGTGAGTAAGGACCATTAGCTACTTAAAATAAGTCACATGTTCTCCTTGTTCAGCCTCTATAGCAATATCTTATTCTGTCAGTACATTTACAGTTAGAGTAGGTTTGGATGCTGATTTTTCAGTGTCCAAATCGGCTTGATATGCTAATCTAAAAATCACCTCAAATGCAGCAGTTTTCAGAAATAGATTTCTTGAGGTTTTTTCTATGTGGTTTTCGACATAGAAACGCCCATACAGATTCCCATAGGAATCAATGGAAAGCTTCAAAACCACATAAATAGCCCTCCACAGTTGTGGAAGAGATTTTGAAGCCCTCCATTGATACCTATGGGCATTTTACACTCATAAAACATTTCATGAATTGACGTGTCTCTTCATTTTGAGCTCCAGAAAAACGCACTGAAACAGCTCTGGAAAGCGGGCATAAAAACCTTGTCGCGTGTGAACCAAGATGTGGTTTGCCAGGAAACGATCACCATAAACTGACGGTGTTTTGGAGGCTTTTTGGGTGTAGAAACACTCCAAAAACCACGTCAAGATCAGCTGTGTAAACATACCCTAAAAGAAGAACATCTAGGTCTCGGGAACTAGCATCCCCTATTTAAATGTTGGTTTATTTATCACAAAAGAATTAGAAGACCTTTATCCATATTAACTACAGAAGACGTATCCTACCCACTCCAAGTCAAACCCAAAAACAAACCTCAGAATATCAAAACTAACTCATTGGAATTAGACTTAAGACTTCACTTTTATTCATTACATTTAAACATCAGACATCGTATATATATTTCGTCTGCAAAGTATGTGTACAACTGATACAATTTGAGTGAGGGTACAGTAAACCATTGTCCCTACCAATCCCTATGCTAGGGTCTTCTCATCCAAAGTGATGCAGGGTCATCGTCCCGGCAAGGACGGCACCACCAGGAACCTATGGCTACTAAGCAGTAGCAGTAATATATCCACAATTATAGGTGAAGCCAAATGCCAGCTAATCACATACTCCAATTAGTAGAAGCCACATGCTGTGTGCTTCTTGGTGTCTCCTGGGCTGTGACGTCATTTAGAGTGCGCACCGTTACTAAGCCAAGAGTAGTACCTCCCGGGATTGGTCCATGCCACACACCTTACGTAACTGGGCGTGGATCAAGAAACCAACTAGCATAAAGCTATGCTGGAACAATACAAAGTAAGCCCATAGTATAATATACAGCAAACGGGCGCACGTATACAACAATCAATAAAGGAATTACAGACGCATTTCAACAAAAGTCCAACTGTGCTCCTAACAAGTAACGATAGATTAGGCAAAGGTATATGTATTATACTCAGTCGGGAGTGATAGTTATTTGTGAATACCCAATATGTAGCATACAGTAGGTGACTGAAGAAGGCAGAAAAAAGGTCCAATCCATGTCGACAGAGAACCTCACCTGAAAAGACATTCTGTACAAGAAGAACAACAGGCTAAGGAGGGAGGGGGAGGAGAGATAAGTAAAGGAGAGACAACAGGGAAGAAGGCCATACTTATTACCACATTATAATTAACAAATGGCGAGTATTTCAATGGATCAAATGAAACAGTTAAAATGTATCTGTTCATTAAATCCCAAAGGGTGTAGCGTTTTGAGGCAGAAAATCCATCAGCATTCATTTTGTAATATTAGTTTATCTAGATTTCTTCCCCATATGGATGGTTGGAATAGTTCCAATGCCTCAAATTTTAAATCCAGGTTGCTACCCCCATGGACTGTGTAACATGTCTCGCAACTGAGGTGTCTCTCTTATTTCTAATATCACCAATGTGTTCTAATGTACATTGTTGACCCACATACTCCGTTGGGCACGAGCACGTCATTTCGTACACGACATAAGTGTTACAGTTCACAAAATCTGATCTGAAAATTTTCATTGGTCACACCGCCTCTTGTATTTTTTACCTTGATTTATCCATTTTCAGGCTTTGCAATGTCCACATTTGTAGCAACCCTTCACTTTTCTACTAAGCCAACATACCTTTGACCGTTCCGGGCAAAGTGGCTATGAGTCAGCTGGTCTTCCAGTCTTTCCCCCCCTCCCCCACCCCTTTCTAAAAGTAATCTGTCCCTGAGAGGGTAGTATTTTCTGAGATGCGTGGCTTCGCCAGCTTGCCTTCTTCCAATAGGGCATAATGGCGTTGTCTATTCCTCAGGTAAGTGACGCACACTGTTCAAATTATGTGAAAGAAAACGATTCATCAGACCAGGCTGTCACCATACGTTATTAGATGGTCCAGTTCTGAAGGTTACGCGCCCCGTTAGTGTTTTTGGTAATGGACACAGGTCAGCATAGGCACTCAGGTCTGTGGCTGTACAGCCCCATCCATAGCAAGCTGTACTTTCTTCTGTCTTCTAGCAGTAGCTCTTTAGGGGGATCAGACTGGTCTTCGCCACCAATGATTGTTATGCTGGCTTACTGGATGAGTTTTCTTGGACCACTTTTACTGCTAACTCGCCTCAGGTACTACTGTTTGGGAAATACTTTCTCCCACAATTTGTCCTTTGTTACGTTCGCTCAGATGCTTACTCTTGTCCAATTTTCCTGCCTCTAAGGGCTTGTTCACACAACGCTTTTGTGATCCGTTTTACGGATCCGCAAAACGGATCTAACAATTCTCAGTGTGATTAACATTGCTTTCAATGGCAAAAGCGCATCGCTGTTCTTACGGGAGATCGGCGATGCGCTTTTGAGAGCTCTCCTGCACTGCGCTTTTCGGATCCACTTTAAGAATTGACATGTCAATTCTTCTTGCGTTCTACGCAAGTGAAAGCCCATAGCGCTCCACACTGTGGGTACGTATTGCCGGCTGAAAGCGCATCCGAAAAGCGCAGTGCACAGCTGATGGGGGCTGGATCGTGGGATGGAGGTGCTGCCTGCTTCTGCCTCCGCCTGGCACAGCCGAGCTGAGCGTGTCCTCCTGCCGCCGCCCGGCACAGCCAAGCTGGGCGTGTCCTCCTGCCGCCGCCCGGCACAGCCAAGCTGGGCGTGTCCTCCTGCCGCCGCCCGGCACAGCCAAGCTGGGCGTGTCCTCCTGCTGTGATGAGAGAGAGAGATCCCCACCCCCGAAAATGTATCCGGAAAGCGGATCCATAAAACGCAATTCAAAAAGCATACGATACGGATCCAAATAAAGTATCAACTGTTGCGTTTTTCGGATCCGCTTTCTGGATGCGCTTTTCACTCCTCAAAAATGGATCCGTAAAAAGGATCAAAAACGTTGTGTGAACAACCCCTAATGCATCAACTTCAAGATCGGACTGTGCTCTTGCTGTGTAATATGCCGCACCCAGTTGAAATTGTCACAAGATACTCCATGTTATTCCTTTGACTTGTCAGTAGTTTATTTATTATGGTTGGTCGTTGTATATTTGTATTACTTTTTATATTTTTTTTTCTGTTTTTATATATACAGTTGCACATCACATCAAACATGAGCCTCCATAACATTAATATGTTGGGTTATAACAGTAAGAGATCGGCTGAAACTGGAAGTAAACTTCTAATCTATGTTAGTTGGGCCCCAGATAGTCTAAATTCATGTTTTCCCTAAACCCAAATAGGATCACATAGTGTTCAAGCATTTTTGCACCATATTGTTAAAAAATAGAAATCTTGGTGACAATGTTACTTTCACTTGCTTATAGGTCAGTCCATTAATGATAATGAGGTAGCGTTTAGCCTGGGTCGTCTGGCATCAGACTATACTAGATGCGCCATAGAAATTGTTTTGTCTGGGATGGGGACCGCGTGGCTACATCTTAGTTTTGACCTGAACATAAGCTTATCGTTGTGTGTCATGGGATTACCTTTTCCCTGTTCTGAAGAACATGTGTTATCGTGGCCCTTCCTGTCTATTCCTCGTTTCCTTTATTTATTCCTGGTTGTGTAAATCTGTGTTGGGGGTTATGAGCCAGATTTGGTAGATATTAGGCATAGCAAGAGGCAGACATGCTCCTTGCTTTGACAATCAAGCCTCTGGTGGCTCTTTTATGTGTAGACTGAAATGCTAAAGGACCAGAAGACAAATGCGTGTTATCCACTCAAAATGTCTTGTTGCTTGTATCCTCTTGTGTTCCATCACTTTTTAACATATTCAGAATGAATGATGCCTTTGACAGTGTATTGGAATGAGTAGAAGGGTAAAGCGGTAGAGGAATAAAGTGTGTATTTGAGAGCTAGTGAAGGCAGAAGCATCCTAGATTAAAGGAATTCCTATCCAGAATGTATTATTGGGAAGAAACCTGCCCATGTGAAAAAGTCTGAACCTAGGAGCAATCTGCACCCTCCATCTTCAGGGGGTGATTGTTCCCATCCCCGAGCGATTTCTGTGGTTTTTGGATTCCAAGGGGCTCAACCGGTTCGTACAGGTTCCCGGGTTTCGCATGGAATCACTCCGCTTAGTGATTGTCTCACTGGAGCAGCACGGGTTCCTGGCCTCCATAGACATGAAGGACGCTTATCTGCAGCGGGCAATCCTAGCTTGGTGGGACGGGTCCCCCATGACCCTGGACACCATCCCGGGTGCGGGACGACCTGGGCTGGTGGCTAAATTCCCCTGCGTTGCATCAGATGAAGTCGTTCCTGCCCCCGCAGTGGCTGGTCATCACCACGGATGCCAGTGCATCAGGGTGGGGCGCCATCTTCGGCTCCTGGATGACCCAGGGCCACTGGACTCTCAGCGAATCCGGTCTCCAGATCAATGTTCTGGAGCTCCGGGCCATTTTTTTTGGCACCCCTTTAATAGGCCCCGATGATTCGGGGGCACCCAGTTCAGTTTCTGTCCGACAATGCCATGGCAGTCGCCTATTTAAATCACCAGCGCGGCACCAGAAGTCGGGTGTTTTTTCAGGAAACCGCGAGGATACTTCGCTGGGCGGAACAATCAGTTTCGGCATTATCGGCAGTTTATATTCCAGGGGTAGAACACTGGTTGGCTGACCACCTCAGTCGGATGACAGTCGACCCTGAAGAGTGGGCGCTTCTTCCGGAGATCTTTCACCGCCTTTGCCGGAAATGGGGGACACCAGACGTCGACCTATTTGCGTCCCGTCTGAATCACCAGCTACCGAACTACGTGTCCAGAGCCAGGGATCTCCTGGCCATAGCAGCAGATGCGTTAGTCCTGCCTTGGAGACAGTTCACTCTAGTCTATCTGTTTAATCGTTGGCCTCTCCTTCCTCGGGTGCTCAAGCGCCTCAAGTCCGAGAGGGAACCCGCCAGGGCCGGACTGGGAGCAAAAAGCAGCCCTGGCAATCAAACCCCACCAGCCCACATACAAGAAGGCCCCCTCCCCCATAAGAGGGAAAATAGCGGCCCCTTTCACTTTTTTATATAAAAAGAACCATCAAAGAAAGAAGGAAAATAAAAGTGTAACATTAAAACACCTAATTTATGCACAAGTACATATTACCACTACACAAGCACTGATATAAACAATAATACCGCCGTATAGTGGTCAGATGTCAGTTCTACACATGGAGAGTACTGTTGTGCTACAGACTATTCAAAAACAATATAACTGATTAAACACAGTGATAGGTAGAATATGCAACAATTAAAAAAGACCTGTCCCCTCCCCTGATATTTCCATCTCCTCGTATTACTCATGAGATAACAATTCTGGAGCATCTTTTCATGGAACTCTGCTTTCTGCAATTCCTCTGTTATTCCTCCTGGAAATGTATAAATACATTGACAACTGGCTGCTACCGATCGCCTTGTCAAAGGGAAGTGTCCAATCATTATTGACAGTATCAAACACTGTAGGGACACATCCTTTTACAAGAGGAATGGTAGCATCCAGCGCTGAAACAAGCAACGTCTCAGAGGTGAGTATTGTTTGTTTTTTGTTTTTTTTTCCAGCTTCAGCTGCGTAATTTAGTTTAAAAAAGGAAGGTGGTCCAACTTCTTCAATTTCAATTACTTTCACCATGTAGACCTTAATCATACATTTTCAGGAGGAATAACAGAGGAACCTCACATCACAGTGTTGTAAGTAAAGCTGCTCCAGAATTGTTATCTTATGTGTAGAACCAGAATTTACTTTTAGGCGAGGTTCACACGGCATATTCACGCCGTAATTGCGGGACGGATTTTGCCCGCAATTACGGCGTGTGTACGGGGCGGGGGCGGCAGCTTGCCGGCCCCATAGATATTCATTATTATCGGTGCGTACACGCCGTAAATAATTGACATGTCACTTTCTCCCCCCTCGCCGTATGCGCCGAGCCGGCAGGGGAGATGGAATCCATAGCTCTCTATGAGAAGTGTGGATTATCGTAATGCCTGGGACCGATTTCAGCCATATTGCAGCGCAGTACGGACTGAAATCCGTCCCAGAATCAGCCATGTGAATGAGGCCTTACACTACGATAATGGCTACCTTGCAGGGATCCGTCAGGGGACCGTGAAAAAAGGTACCTGGCGGATTCTGCAAAGCTGCTATTATCGCAGTGTGAACCCACAGCCAACAGCTCTTCTGTAAATCCTGTGACTTACAGGTGGCATCTTTTCCTATTGCCATGATAACATAGGTGAACAACCGTAATAGGTCTACACAGAGTAGGAAAAAGAACTGGTCAAAAACTAAAATCTAAAAATTGCTTTGAACATCAGTTTTTTGCCCAAAGCAGCTGGGTTTCTGATGAGTTTTTTTTGGGTGGTTTTCAGTTTTTGCCGCCTTTTTTGGCACATTTTTTGACTGTTTTGGGGCAGTTTTTAGTGTACGCAAAAGCCATATACCTTGTTAAGACACCTGGGACGATTTACGGCTAAACTGTCCAAAAAGTGTGCTAAAAAACGTGCAGCCCTTTTACATAGACTTCAATAGTACATTTTCCACCTTATTACAAAAAACGACCAGCAGCAAAAACGCTGTGGAGACATCAAAAGTTTTTACTATTAAAGTCTATGGCATCTTTTTTCATTAGTTTTTTCAGCGGTTTTAGAGAACAAAAAACGCTGAAAAAATGACTGAAAAGCTGAGCTGTGGAGACATATAGACTTCTTTGGCCCTTCATGTCTGTAGCTGTCCTGAGCCTCTATAAGAGCACTAGTAAATTCTGACCCCAGGTCATAGGAAAGCAAATTATTCAGACCAGACCAGAGCGTCATAATTTAGGGAAGCCATTTACCACGTCACATAGGCTGAGTGTAAGCTGCAGCACCAAGATCAGGGAGTCATCTCAGTGGGGATGGCGCCGCTCTGCTGAAGCGCGGTCTCGCATAATAGCAGCAGAACCACATGTTGAGGTGATTTTATTTTTGATGAAAGTGTGACCCTGTTGATGTTGAGTCGCTCTAGCCAAATGTTCCTTGACCCAGCCTGGACCTGTGTCTGTCAGACATTTATGGCACATCCTGTGGGTTCTATGGATAAGCCATAAATGAATGAGATGGAAATGTCCTTTTAGTTCATTTTTTTTTTAGTCCAGACAGATTTTGCTGGGTCATTTTCACACCTATTATCACCCCAGTAATATCCCCTCTGTAGTGGCTGATATGACTGCTACAGGGGCTTATTATTAACCCCTAACATAGCAGCCCCTACAGAGGTGATATCAGTGGTGAAGCAATAGGGGCTGCAATGACCCATCGAGGCCAGTAATGATCTATGTGGATGCTGGGGACTGAAGATTAGACTATGATATCAATATAGATCATTACTGGTCTTGGCAGCTCTTCTCAGCCCCTGTTCTGTGATCTGCACAGTGCTTCCTGTGGGGTCAGCTCACTCATCAGGGGTCTGTCAGGGGGTCGTCCTCAGGAGCTGCACTGGCTTCTGCAGGAGCCCGGGAGTGAGAGTCTTTGAAGTGCTGGGCACCGCGGAGACACTGCTCAGGTCAGGAGGTGGAGCCGCACACTCTAACCAGCATAGCGGATGTAAGGCTGTACAGCCCTGCTCAGGACCTGCCGGTTGCTGCGAGTGGAGGCCTGATGCAGAATGGGGCCGCTGTTATTACTGAGCAGCACAAGCAGGTCGGCCCGCCAGGCATCTGCCTGGTATGGTCTATGCTCAGTCTGGGCCTGGTACCCGCTATCCTCATCGCCCCAGACTGGCCTCGCAGGTCCTAGTACGCGGATCTCGTCGCCCTGCTGGCAGGCGCTCCTTGGCCCCTCCCGTCGCATCCAGATTTTCTCTCACAGGGTCCTCTGTTCCACCCTACCTTACCGCAGCTGCGTTTGACGCCGTGGCTGTTGAAACTGCGATACTGAAATCTCGCGGTCTGTCGCAGGCGGTTATCCAGACGATGATTCGGGCGCGCAAGCCGCAGTCCACTTGGATCTATTACCGTACCTGGAAGTCTTTTCTCACCTGGGCTGAGGCCCGCAGATTTCCCCACTTAGTATTTTCGGTTCCAAGGGTGCTATCTTTCCTGCAGTCAGGCCTGGAGCTCGGGCTCAGCCTGTCTTGTTTTCAGGGGTCGGTGTGTCTCTTTTGTCCTTTCTCTCGGCCATGGCTTTTGTACCAACTGATCAGCCTGGCATCAGCAGGAGGAATATAGTCCACCGGGGCGGGCCTGACGCGTTTGGTCCGCCTCGTGTCCGCCTCCGAAGGCAGCAGCCTATACCCAAGGTGCTGTGTCCCCCAATGAATTGGATGAGAGAGGGATTTTACGGTAAGTACAAAAATCCATTTTTTCCATCTACGTAGACTTATGAGGGATTTTATTTTTCAGGATGTACTTTCTAATTGTGTCGTTGACTATACCATAGAATATACTGGGAAGTTCTAACTGGAGCAAAATGTAAAAATAACGTACTTGCATGTTTGGTGGGAGGGGGGTTGTTTTTACGGTGTTCACTCTTTGGTATTAATGATAGAAACATTTTCTATTTTTGAAATTTTCTCCACAGCGCCATTCTCTGCAATCGGTAACCTGAATAAGGGTGCATTTTTGCGGGTTGAATTGTACTTTTTATTGGTACCATTTTGGAATAGGTGCAACTTTTTTGATCACTTGTATTCCAATTTTTAGGGCACTTGACCAAAAAAACCCACAACTTTGACGTTTGGGATTTTTCTTCTACGTTTTTGAGTGTACAGGATTAGTGAAGTTGTATTTTAATAGATCAGACTGTTATGGACACTGCAACACCTATTATGTGTAACTTTTTTTTTTCCTTTTTTTATGTGTAAAATGGTAAAAGGGGGGTTATGTGAACTTTTTTAATTTTTTTTTAATTTTTTTTTATTTTTTTACGCCTTTTAAACATTTATTTTTCAATTGAACTTTAAAGGGGTTTTGCCAAGAAGTGAGTTCCTTACCTAACAGGCTGATACTCCCCTCTTGAGGCCTGAAAAAAGGGTCGTTGTGTTTCTGTGTTTAAAAAAATAAGTACCTCCTCTGTGATGTCATCGCTTCACCTCCCATGCACGTTCCGGAGACTCAGTCTCTGTAGTTGAGCAAACATTGTTTTGCTATTCCACAGAGGAGAACTGTGTTGTGCACAAGCTATATGCGTTTTATTTCTCCCTCTGCTCAGGAGGGAAGAAAAGCTCAGCAGGGAGCCTTCTTTCATTCCTTCATGATCGGCTGCAGGGGGATAGTGAGGGGGACTGAACAGGGAGTGTCTGCATGTTTGCGCAGATAAATACATTACAACCAGTGGATTCTCTATACGAAAGACACAGGATGTTTCCCCAGTCCCTTCAAAGCTCGTTTATGTTTCCTGGCATCAGATAAGAAGTGCAAACAATGCAAGCAGGGCCATATCAGCTCCTGTCAGCTCTTGGTCGTGTCTAATGTAAACTGTCAGGAAACCAAGGGCATGTAAGTTGGGCTGTAGCTCTCAGAGGCTTCTTCTTTTTTTTTTTTTTTTAAGACACATATTTTGAAAAGTGATTAAATACCCATTTTGGAGGATCCCACGTCAACATTAGATCGTGCAAAACCCCTTTGTCTTTCTAGGGTACTTGACCACTATAGGGCACGATCATTTGTATATCTTTCTGCAACCAACAATGGTGGTCTAACTACTTCCTGCCGTGGCATCTAAAGGCTCTGCTTTTAGCTGTTATTGGTGGGTGTCGGCTGCAATTAGTAGCCAGCACCCGCCAGCTGTGTATGACTCTGGAGCCCCTTAATGATATTATGCCGTAAGTTTACGTCCGATGTGGTTAATAGGTTACATAGTTTGTAAGGCTGAAAAAAGACAAGACGTCCATCCAGTTCAGTGTTGATCCAGAGAAAGGCAAAAACCCCCAATGAGGTAAAAGCCAATTGTCGTCATTTTAGGGAAAAAATTCCTTCCCGACTCCAATCTGGCAATCGGAAAAATCCCTGGATCAATGACCCCTCTCCAGAATCCTAGACACTATAACTTGTTATATTATTACGTTCCAGAAATGCACCCAAACCCTTTTTGAACTCTTGTTAGTGAATTCACCATGACAAGTTCCTCTGGCAGAGAATTCCACAGTCTCACTGCTCTTACAGTAAAGAATCCCATTCTATGTTTATGTATAAACTTTCGTTCCTCAAGATGCCCTCTTGTTCTAGATTCAGTCCTGGGTATAAATAAATCTTGAGAGAGATCTCTATATTGACCTTTGATGTATTTAAACATATTTATTATGTCCCCCCGAAGCCATCTTTTCTCTAAACTAAATAACCCTAATCTTGCTAATCTTTCTGGGTATTGCAGTCCACCCAATCCTTTTATTATTTTTGTTGCTGCCTTTGTACCTGTTCAAGCTCTACAATGTCTTTTCTGTGCACTGGTGCCCAAAACTGTACACAATATTTCATGTGTGTTCTAACCAGTGACTTATATAATGGGAGAATAATGAGCTCATCATGTGCATCTATGCCCCTATTAATACACCCCATGATCCTGTTTGCCTTGGCAGCTGCTGCCTGTCACTTGCTGTTTACAATTAAGTTTACTGTCCACCAGGATTCCCAAGCCCTTTCTCCATGTCACTTTTACCAGCGTTTTTCCATTTAACATGTAGTCATATAATGGATTTTTCCTCCCCATGTGCATAACCTTGCATTTATCTGTGTTAAAGAGGTCCGTAGAATTTAATAAATTCAAAAAATTAGATTAGGTTTCTCACTAGGACTTCCTCTGCCCCAACCCAAAACCACTGCCATAGGCATTGATCCACTGTCAAAACTGTTGCAGCTCACACAGATATGGGTTAGAAATAACATGCTGTCACATTTTGCAAAAATACAAACTTTATATTAACTTTTTTTTTTTCTTTTCAACAGATAATTTTGCCAAAATATGGTGGAACATTTCCTTATATCTTCAGATTGTAAAGTAGAACATGATGATATCATTCAAGGTCATTGTGAACGCTCCATTTCCTCACCGTTAACCTCAGTCTTTCACAACAGACGTCTATCTACTGATCCTGCTAACCTAATAGAATCTCCATCTGATCAGTCACGGAATGATCAAAAAGTCACAGATCATGGAGGGGCTCGGATGTTTACATATTCTGAATGTGGGAAGAATTTTAAAACTAAATGCAGTCTTGATAGACATAAGAGAATTCATAGAAATGAGAGACCATTCTTTTGTTTTGAATGTGGAAAATGTTTCATCCAGAAATCGCACCTTGTCCAACACCAGAAAAATCACAGAGGGGAGAAGCCGTTTTCATGCTCTGAATGTGGAAAATGTTTTACTCAGAAATCCAGTCTTGGTGACCATCAGAGAATTCACACAGGAGAGAAGCCATTTTCATGTCTGGACTGTGGGAAACGTTTCACCTATAAATCAAGTCTTGTTGATCATCGAAGAATTCACACTGGGGAGAAGCCATATTCCTGCCCAGAATGTGGGAAATGTTTTACAAGGAAAACAAATCTCGTTGAACATCAGAAAAATCACACAGAGGGGAAGCTCTTCTCTTGTTCAGAATGTAAGTATTTTACTCAGAAATTCTATCTTGTGAAACATCAGGTAATATAAATGGGACAGATTCTTTTTTGTACTCAGAAAATGGCAAATGTATTGCCCATCGTTCCTCTCTGATCAGTCCTCCTGCGATGAGATTGCGGGGGGAGGGAGGGCCATTACCATGGCATTTGGAAGTCTAATGAAGGTTTCCATAGCTGCCATGTTAGTGCTTCTATTACCTACTGCCTCTGGCAGGAAGTAATAGGATCACCATTTTGGTACACCCTTCTGCATTATCTGTAGAAATCAGGAGGGTGTATGAGCCGTCAAACCCCCTAGTGGTCAAGTACCCTATGGGGACTACAAAGTACCAATCTAAAAATAAAAAATATTAAAAGTTAAAATTTGCCATTTTACAAATAAAGTTACACATAATTGATATTGCCACACACGTAAAAATCCATTCTTTTAAAATATAACCTCATTTATCCCGTACTCTGAACACCATAGAGGAAATATAAGTTCCATACGGCAAAATTGCGGTTTTGGTCATTTCACATCCCCCCAAAAACTTGGGGAATTAAAAAGTGATCAAAAAGTCGTAAGTATTCCAAAATAGTAGTAATGAAAACTACACTTCAGCCTGCAAATATATGCCCACACTTAAGAGATGCAAGTTTTTTGTTATGATGTGGACAACCCTTTTAAAAATAAAAAAAGATGGACAGAAGGTAAGGAGGCCAAACCTAAAAAATGCCCAAAATTGCATTGTTACATGGTTCACGTAGAACACAATGGTGCACATTAAAGGGGATTTGCGGAGAGAAAGTTTCTTACCAAGTTTCTTGTCTCTCTCGTTAGCCCAGGCAGAATGTCAACAAATCACGCTGAGTCATGAAGCTGCAGTGGAGAGAGGGAGAGGGTCGGGGGGAGTGAGGACTCCAAGAGAGCGTCTCAAAACTTAAGTGAACTAATAAACAGTACAACAGTGGATTCAATACAGCAAGACACAGCCTCATAGACTGCACTGTCAGGAGAAACCTTATCTGCTAAGAAGCTAATGTAATGTAAACAAATCACGGAGCTGAAAGAGACAGACACACACAGCCAGAGCACAGAGCCTGCATAACGGATCCTGTGACGTGTTCACTCAAATAATCAAGCTATAACTTGTGAATTCTGTATACAAAAGAGAACACCTATTCTACACAGCAGATTGAAAGCTTCTTCATGTTCTCTGTCATCAGATAAAGCAGGAATCTAATAACATTACAGCTAGTTATTCTGTATACAAAAGAAAACATATTGCTAACCGGTGCCTTAAAAGACCATTCATTTTGCCCTTTCATCAATAAGAAGGATTCACACAAGCACAGCCTTTCAGCTCCTGGTCTTGACTTGAAGCTTTGAGGTAACCAAGGGTGATTGAACAAGACATGCTGTAATCTCAGAGTTTTCACTTTTTTTAATCACATATATTTAGAAAAGTGATTAAATGCCCATTTTGGAGGTTCCCACGTCAACATTACATGGTGGCAAAACCCCTTTAACTATTGCTATCCAAAAGGCAACATAAGCAATTGTTGATGCTGATGGTTCAAGATGTTGCAAAAGAGCCCCCCCCTCTCTTTGTAACATAACCACACCCACCTGTAGCTAAACCCCCCCCATCTTTATCACAAAGCCACTACCACCTGTTGCTATGCCCCACATTTGTTTTACTGATCAAGTGCAAAAAGTGTCTAAATCCTATAACAAGAGTCTGCACCAAAAATTTGCCAGAATGCATCACTTTTTTTTGTCACATTTCATGACACATTTCTGGTGCAACTAGAGTAGTAAATGTTCCTCGGTGGGTTTCATGCATTAAATAAATCTGTCCTAAGAAACAGTGGCAGCATTCACAGTAACAGCTGTAAGTGGTTGATTGGCGGTCAAAGAAATAATTACTATGAAGCAGAATGTATGAAAAAATGAAAGGTTTAATACATAAATAATAAAATAATTATACTTGGCTGCAGTTACAGATACTACAGATTCAAAGTTCGTGCACAGTGAAATGGGGAGCCCCTCTGTACACCGTGTACACCCAACTCATCCAACGACCACAAAAGGGGTGCTGGGCCAAATGGCTCCCAGCGAAGCTAACTAGCATTCAAAGCAGGCTTTTTCATGCTTCGGCTTCACACTTAACAGGGTTTCTCCACTTGATTCATCTTACCTCAGTCCTGTTTTCTTAGTTTCATTTTGAATTCAGGGGCGTGTTTACTGGATTCTACAAGGCTTCAGTAGAAGCCAGGTCTGTAGCTATAGCAACAGGTGCTGGCAGCCTATCAGGAGAGATCAAACAGGTCTGTAGCTATAGTGACCTGAGAAGCTGATGCAGCCCATACAAGAGGGGATATCTAGGAATAGGTAGGACACTGTTAATGGACATACATTGCAAAGTGACTTGTTTTTGCAAGATCTTTAACATAAAAAGCAATCCTTGTAGTGAGACAACCCCTTTAACTGTCAGAATGACAAAACCTAGACATTCTTTATTCACTACTTTTTAAGTGTATGGTTTCTAAGCTGTGTGGTCAGCAATACAAGAGACTTCTGAACTTTTCTGTGGCTATCCATACATCGGAGTGGTCCTAAGAACAGTTGAGAAGAATGTATAATATCAGCTCTGAGCATAGTGGGGGAAGACGGCTTTGAACACTTATTTGTGAAATGGAAGTAGCCTCAAAAGGCTATTCTGTCCTTGTGGGGTTCCAAATTAGCTTAAAAATAACAAAGGGTGCACCCGAGAAAGAACAGTCACAACATGCCTTGCTGCTATGAAAGTGCTTTCTGCTTTATTCACAAAATTGCAGCTTTTTTATACTTTTGCAAATTAGTAAATAAGAAGCATCACCTGTACCTGGCTGTGAGCGTCTATTGGCACTTCCTTGTCTACAGATCCCTCCTCGCAGCTCAGGAATGTTTGGACACAGGGTGTAACTTCAGAAGAGGTGCCATCTTGGATTACTTGACGATTTCTACAAACTACTACAGGTGGCCATTTTGTTAACATATTAGTGACAAGAGATATACAGACAGCTTTTACATGCTGTATTACATAGGTATGTGCCTACTATACTAACTAATACATTAAAATGGAGACGCACAGGATCACACATATATAGAACCTTGTTCCCATCCACAACATTAGTGAAACAGAGGTTACCAAATGTCAAGAACAGTTGAACAGAAATAGACCAATAGTGATGTATAGTATAACAGGTGCCCTCACTCTGAAAGTTTAAAGGGGTTGTCTCGCCCACAAAGAATAGCTTTCAAATTGTAGGGAACACAAAATAAAGACATTTTCCAAATATATTGCATTGTTCCCTGTTTTCCCTAAAGAGATACAAGTGAATTTATTACCTCTGTGGCTATTTCAGTTCCCCATAATGACCTTTAAAACAAAATCTCACCGCTTGTTTTTTTTGCAAATTGAGATAACAGAGAGTGTGAGTCATCACACAGGTCAGCATAGTCAGTAGTCCTCCTGTGCTGCCAGACAGTGAAAAAGCTTGATGTTCATCTCAGTAAACAGCTCAAATATTAGTGGCTTTTGTATATTGGGGATCAGATAAGAAGTCCTGCACAGTTATTTGAGAAGCTAACTAACTACATTAAAATGGAAAGCACAACAGAGCTGTACACAAGCAAGGAGCTTATGCAAATTAGTTGAACAGGACAAGTGACAGAGAATTTCTTTGCAGCATCTATTGAAACCCATAGTGGGTGAGACAATCCCTTTGAAATAAGACATAAGACATGAATCTCTACATCACATCAATAAGACACAATAATCATATAATTTCCATCCTATTACAACAACTACTCAATATATTGTGCATCGTGATATGATATGAAGGAAAACATGGGGTCTAGCACTCCTTTATATTTAAAAATATTTTTATTCCATATCCAAATATAAAAAGGCAAGATAACACAGGGTCAGGGCACCAAGCTTGGCTGACGCATTTCGATCCGTAGATCTTTCACAAAGCATGTGTTATCTTGCATTTTTAAATCTGGAATAAATGTTGTTTTTAGTATAAAGGAGTGCTGGACCCCATGTTTTCATGCATACCTTGCTGCAACACTACACAGTGTTCCATGCACCCATTAGGTAAGTTGGCATACAAATTTCTTTTCTACTGTGCATCATAAGAGCATTACAAGGACTTGGATTGCCAAGACAACACAGCAAAGCCCTGATGTTTCAGAAAATGGACCTGTTGCAGTGGAGCCAGGGTGCCCACAATATTCATTCCATCTGACCACATATTTACCACTGTTTCATTTGTAATCCACCTTGATGCAATATTGTAACCAAACAAACATAAAGTTCGTTAAGTTTTGTAATACATTTTATATAAAATTTGGTAGTGAGAAAAAAAAAATCCTGACCTCCTCTATCCTTAGATGACTGTAAAGGCCATGAAGACTAAATCTAACAGGTTAGGTCAAGTTTGTGGCAAAAAGACAGTAGTATAACAGGTGGGCATATGTGGGAAAAAATGTAGTCTGGGACACAACTTTGTATATATTATTGCTACCCTTTAACTCCTTGAAGGGGTGTCCCACCATAGACATTTATCACTTATCCAGTGGCGGATCTCCCAGTGATCACTAAAACGAGGGGCCTTTGAGTCCCTCATTCTTCTTTGGGACATTTAGGCTTGCATTCTGAGCTTTTTTCAGAATGTAGGGTGGACATGTTGGAATAAAGTACACTTTTTTTCAAATTAGGATTGCTCTGATTTTATTTATTTTTTAATTGTTTATCCTTTTTGGACCAATAACTATGGTCCTTTGTTGCTGGCATCTGTCTCTGCTTTATCAGAACTGCTACCTCATTCTCTGGATAGGTGATAAATATCTATAGTGGTACAATCCCCAGCTACTTTGGGCGTTTAGGACATTTTTTTTTTTTTCCATCCCAAGTCTCAATTTTTTTTTTTTTTTTTTTGTCAACCCATCTGTACTAAAGCTTGTTTTTGTAGGATGAATTGTATTTTTATAAAGGGAGACTTTCAGATACGTGTAATTTATTGATAAACCGTTATTTTTTTCTTTGAATGGAGGTGAATTTCGATTTTTTTTTTTGTTTGTTTGTTTAGTCCATATGGTTTCTAGAATACCAGTTTTTTATGATGTACTACTTTTACACTATAGAATTTGCTTTGTTTTTTTAATTTATTTGTTGCCATATTCAGACACCCATAACTTTATCATTTTTCCTTTTATGGAGGTGTGTTAGAGCTTTTTTTTTGTGGGCTTCATTGCTACCTGTTAAAGGTACATATGCATTTGTGATCACTTTTTATTCCACTCTTACGGAAAGCAGAAATAACAAGCTGGTTAAGTGATCATTTTCCCAATTATATGTGTAAGTTTTATACTTTTTTTATCCGTTTAGTCACTGAAGCCGCTGCTGCACTCCTTTCCACCCCATGATCGATCCTCCATTACAATATCATGGGGTTCTGTGCAGTTGCCATGGCAGGAAGTAATAGAAGCGCCATCTTGGCACACCCGTCTGCATTGTCTACATATTGCAAAAAGATGTACAAGCCATCAAGCCCTCTAGTGGTCAAAGATCCTAGAGAGACTAGAAGTATAAGTGTAAATATAAAACTAAAAAGGCTTAAAAATTAAAATAAAAAATAAAAAATTAAGAGTTTAAATCACCCCCTCTTTTGCCATTTTACTAATAAAAAAAAGTTACACATAATGGCTATCACCGCATCAGTAAAAGTCTGGTCTAAAATAATCCTTTTTTTTTCCGTATGTTGAACACCATACAAGAAAAAAAATTGTAAATCCCATACGTGTTTGGTCATTACACATCTCCCAAAAATTGGAATAAAAAGTGACCAAAAAGTAGCATGTAAGCCAAAATGGTACCTATAATAACTTCATCTCAGGTTGCAAAAAAAGTGCCCTCACTCGGGTCCATGGGTGGAAAACCCCAAAAATTATTGGCTGTGGAAAATGGAGTGGCAGCACAAAGTAAAAAGGTTTTTATTTTTTAACCCCTTAACGACCTTGGGCGTATGAGTACATCCCAGGGCTGCTAAGGGGCTTTGCAGGGGGATCGCCGCTAACACCCGGCAGTAACAGCGCCGGCGGGTGGCTCCGCCCGCTGCCGCTGTTTTACCCATCAGACACCGCAGCAAAGATGGCCGCGGCGTCTGAATGAACGGCGATCGGTGCCGCGCACCGATCGGTACGGTCATCGGCACTGCGCCGATCCGATGACCGGGCATGGTGGTGGGGAGCCTTGTGAAGGCTCCCGTCACTTACCCTGGCCGGTTTGCCCCACTTCCGTCAGCAGACAGGAAGTGGGGAAACCGCCATCTTTTGTACACCCTAATGCATTGCCTATGCAATGCATTAGGTTGTATTAACAATCGCGCCACCTAGTGGTCAAGTGCCATAGGTGGCCTCAATGTTACAGTAAAAAAAAAATAAAAAATAAAGTTTTAAAGTACAGAAAAAAAGTATTAAAAGTTCAAATCACCCCCCTTTCCCCATTTTACAAATAAAATCATTAAAAAATAAAAAATTACACATATTTGGTATCGCCGCGTCCGAAAAAGTCCGATCTATAAAAATATAACATCATTTATCCTGTACGCTGAACACCGTAGAAGAAAAAAAATTCCAAATGCCAAAATTGCGTTTTTTGGTAATTTTACGTCACTCAAAAAATGGAATAAAAATGATCAAAAAAGTCGCATGCATTCCAAACTGCTAGCGCTAAAAAGTACACTTCAGCCCGCAAAAAATGCCCCCTCACTGACGTCCGTAGGTGTTAGTACAAAAAAGTTATTGGTTCCACAAAATGGCGCCGTGGCACAAATTTCAAAAATAGAAAATGTTTGGAATTTTTTTACGGTACCAAAACATAACGGAAATCCTACATGTTTGGTATTGCCGGATGCGTAACAGCCTGTAGAATACAGATAACACATTATATTTACCGAAGATTGAACGCCGTAAAAGCAAAACCCTCGCAAACATGGCGTAAATACATTTTTTTCCCACATTTTGCCCCACTTGGAATTTTTTGGTCGTTTCCCAGTATATTTTATGGTACAGTGAAAGACATCATTAGAATGTACATCTTGTCCCACAAAATAGAAGCCCTCATGTCTATGTAGGTAGAAAAATAAAGTTATGGCTTTCAGAAGGCGAGGAGGGAAAAACGAACGTGTCACCCAAAAAAAACCGCCTGGTCCTTAAGGGGTTAAAAGTACTAAAACATAATGAAAACCTTACATATTTGGAATTGTATCACCCTTTAGTATACAGATAACATAAAAACAAAACCCCCATGAACATGAAGCAAGTACAGTTTTTTCACATTTTATAATTTTTATTTTTTTCGGTTTCTTTGTACAGTCTATGGTAAAATCAATGGCACCATTACAAAGTACATCTTGTCACATTAAACAGCCCTCACATGATTATGTAGATGGAGAAATAATAAGGTTATGGCTCTTGGAAAGCGGAGAGGCAAAAACAAGCACGACACACACAAAAAAATAGGCTGTGGCAGGAAAGGGTTAAGAAGATACAAAGCAATGTTGATAAAATGTAGTTTGCAAAAAATAAAAAAAACGTATCCCAAAAAATTTTGTATTTCTAAACTAAAAAAATTAAAACCAAAACACATCAGGTATTTAATTGTCTATATAAAGAAATTAACAGGTCATGTTGTATGAAATGAGAACGGTATAAAAAAAAAATTTAAAAATCAGAAAAACTTTTTTAAAATTAGAAGGCAAAAATGTAATTACTTAGTATTTATTATGTATCCTCAGATCATACCACAAAAATATTAGATTTTTCTCACCTAAAACAAGACCTCATACAGCTGCATCACTGAAAATTATGACTGCTGAAATGGTGAGAGACAAACATTTAGCTGGTCATTAAGACCTTATACTTGGTCATTGAGTAAAGGAGAGTAGTGCGACTGTGACCCATTTATTATTTGTGGGTTGTTTTTTGTTTTTTTTAGTTATATATTCAAAACTTTGAAACTCCAAAAAGCATTTGACTATTTTTACTGCCACTGTTGCTATAAGCTGACTACGACTGCTCTCTACGTTATAAATTGAAGTCCTTGTTTTAAAGCAGCAAAAAAAAAAAAGAAAAATCTAAAAATGTGTTTGTTTCCAACAGATGACTTTGCCAAAAACTTAGAGGGACATGTCCTTTTATCTCCGGGTTTTAAAGAAGAATATAATGATACCGCACAAGATAATTCTGAAGAACAACTCATTGCCTCACCGCTAACCTCGGTTCTTCACAACATAGATCTATCTGTTGATCCCACGAGCCATATGGAATCTTCATCTGATCAATTACTGAATAATCAGCAAGAGATAGCTAGTGGAGGGGGTAAAATTTTTACATGTTCCGAATGTGGGAAGAACTTTAAGACTAAATGCAGTCTTTGTAGGCATAAAAGAATTCACAAAAACGAGAGACCGTTTTTATGTTCCGAATGTGGGAAATGTTTTATCCAGAAATCGCACCTTGTTCAACACCAGAAAAATCACAGAGGGGAGAAGCCATTTTCATGCTCTGAATGTGGAAAATGTTTTACTCAGAAATCCAGTCTTGGTGACCATCAAAGAATTCACACAGGAGAGAAGCCGTTTTCATGTTTGGAGTGTGGAAAGTGTTTCACCTATAAATCAAGTCTTGCTGACCACCGAAGAATTCACACTGGGGAGAAGCCTTTTACATGTGCAGAATGCGGCAAATGTTTCACCAGGAAATCAAATCTTGTGGAACATCAGAAGAATCACACAGGGGAGAAGCCGTTTTCATGTCCAGAATGTGAGAAATGTTTTACTCAAAAAGCCTATCTTTTGAAGCATCAAATAATTCACTCAAGAGAGAATTTGTTTTCATGTTCAGAATGTAGGAAATGTTTTAACCAGGAATTGGATCTTATTAGACATCAGAGAATTCACACAGAGGAGAAGACCTATTCATGTTCAGATGTTGAAAATGTTTTTCTTTGATATTGGCCTTTGTAACTCATAAAAAACCTACAATCTGAAACAATGCAATGTTCATTCCGCAACAACTACTTTAACACGGTGTCAGGGGATGTATTAAACTGTACCATTATGCGCCAAGTTGAACCACAAGTTCTGCACTTTTTTCTGATGTGGTTTTTGTCTTTTCAGTTTTTGCCTATAAGATATGTTATGACTAAGGAGGACATGTATAAAAACTGGCCCTGACTTTGCAGTTGGATGTCTCGTTAGATTATTGTAGCATCCGACTGTATGTATGAAAGTGTCCCACAGAGGTTCATAAATGTGGCACACTGTAAGTGTCATAATCCATGCTGCAAAAAAACTCTGAATTCCTGATACCTGGGGCTATGATAAACTCTTATTGCCAATAGGCAAAAAAAAATACCAATTCTTTTCCCACACGAGTGATATAAACTAACTTAAGTTAATTATAAAACCAAGACAGCATCTACGATACATCACGTGCTCAGTCGGATATTTTCAGAGTTGTCACAGTATGATCAGTGAAGACATCACAGGCTAGAAATAAAGTAAAAACTGTTTAGAATAGTATCTTAGTGAATATAAACTATGGTTTAACTACGATCGTAGTAATCTTGCTTGGCAAATCTCAAGTCCCAGCGAGACCTTGTGAGCCGGCTATTGCCGTATGTAGAATATAGGCTGAGAGCAGGAGAATTACATTTTAAGTCATCAATATCTGATTAAAATTTAATTTAATATAGGAAAAACTAAATATATAAAAATCTACTTGAAAAAAATGTTTATACAGCATGTAAAATACTGATCTATGTTTGGAGAAATGGAAATTAACTTACAATCTAAAACTACAGTGAAGGAAATAATTATGTGATCCCTTGCTGATTTTGTAAATTTGCCCAATGACAAAGACATGAACAGTCTATAAATTTAAAGGTAGGTTAATTTTAACATTGAGAGAGAGAATATCCAAAATAAAATCCAGAAAATCGCATATATAATTTATACAATTTATTTGCATTTTGCTAAGTGAAATAATTGTTTGATTCCCTACCAACCATTAAGAGTTCTGGCTCCTACAGACCAGTTAGACGCTCCTAATCAACTTGTTACCTGCATTAGAGACAGCTGTCTTAAATAGTCGCCTTTATAAAAGACTCCTGTCCACAGACTCAGTCAAACTCTAACCTCTACAACATGGGCAAGACCAAAGAGCTTTCTAAGGATGTCTGGGACAAGATCATAGACCTGCACAAAGCTGGAATGGGCTACAAAACTATAAGTAAGATGCTGGTTGAGGAGGAGACAACTGTTGGGCAATAAGTAAGAAAATGGAAGAAATACGAAAATGACTGTCCATTCAAAAATCAAGCTGGGGCACCATGCAAAATCTCACCTCGTGGGGTTTCCTTGATCATGAGGAAGGTGAGAGATCATCCTTAAACTACACTGGGTGAACTTGTTAATGATCTCAAGCCAGCTGGGACCACAGTCACTGAGAAAACCATTTAATACCAAAAGAAATTGTATCCAATACAGTAATAGCGAAATGTAAAAACAATACTTTATTAAATCTTATTATAAACAATTAAAAAGTATATCAATAACAGACAACATCACACCCAAATAAAAATGACCCAACTAATCCTACTGAAACATAGTACTATACATCATGTAGGTGATAATAGTGTCAAAACATCACATAAATAAGTACAAAAAATCAGTTCTATACATCACCAAGGATCAGCAGATTAGAATGAACCAAACACCCCGCTGATCCTTTTGGATATGTATAGACTTTATGTGTTTGTACTTATTTATGTGATGTTTTGACACTATTATCACCTACATGATGTATATATAATACTATTTCAGTAGGATTAGTTGGATATTTTTTAATCACCATAATCAAATGGTGCGGGCAGCACAGGCAGGTACAGTGATAATAATGGGTGACTTTAATTTCCCAGGCATTGACTGGGGTCACGGTTCTGCATCAACTGAAAAGGGAAGGAAGTTCCTCAATCTTAGAGGATAATTTTATGGGGCAGTTTGTGGAGGAACCCACTAGAAGTGATGCTCTGTTTGATCTGGTCATTTCTAACAAAGCAGAACTTGTCGGAGCGGTCTCGGTTTCTGAAAAGCGTGGTAACAGTGACCATAATCATTTTAGCGTAAACTGGAAAAAAGAAAAACAGAGCGGGAAGGCAAAAACATTTAATTTTAAAAGGGGCCAAATTTTCCTTATTGAGGGATGCAATACAGGACCTAGACTGGGAGCAGATATTCGCAAATGGTGATATAACCCAAAGTGGGGGGGCTTTTAATTTATATTTTTGGAATTTATTGCAAAATATATTCCTATGGTAACAAGTATGGGCGACTAAAACTAAAACCAAAATGGCTTCTACCTTCTGAAAAGAGGGCAATAAACAATTAAAAAATTTTGGCATTTAAAAAATATAAGTCAGAGGGGTCGGCATCACCTTTGAAAATTATAGAGAGCTTAATAAAATCTGTAAAAAAGTGATAAAAGCAGCTAAAATTCAAAATGAAAGGCGGGGGCCAAGGACTGCAAGACTAACCCCAAGAAATTCTTTAAGCATATAAATGCCAAAAGCCAAAGTGAGTGCAAGTAGACCCTTAAAAACCTGTGATGGGGAGCTGGTCACTGGTGACCAAGAGAAGGCAGAGGAATTTAATAGGTTTTTTCGCTCAGTATATACTATCAATGAAATAGTAGTTGATGGGGGTGGCCAAGTGCAGAAGTAGGTGGGGCAGTACTGTTAATACATCATCTGCTATAATTTTTGGCTCAGTGTAGAAAAAGTCAAAGCCAAGTTAAATAAACTGAAGGGAAACCCAAGGCTCCAGGCCCTGATGGCATTCACCCAAGAGTTCTTAAAGAGCTCAGCTCGGTTATCTCTGTCCCCTTTGTACATGTATTTAGAATTTCCCTGGTGACTGGTATAGTACCGGGAGACTGACAAGGCAATGTATTCCCATCTTCAAAAAAGGTTCCAAGTCTTGCACAGGTTATTATAGACCAGTAAGTTTAACATCTGTTGTGGAAAAATGTTTGAGGGCTCTAAGGGGGACTATATACGGGAGTATTTTGACAAACACAATATTATTAGTGATTGCCAGCATGGTTTTTACTAAGGACAGAAGCTGCCCAGCCCAATTGATTTCTTTTTAGAAGAGGTGAGTAGAAGTTGGATAGCGGGGCAGCTGTGATATTGTGTTTTTGACTTTGCAAAGGCATTGACACTTTTACCCATAAGCGTTTGTTGGGTAAATTAGAATCCACTGGGTTAGAGATAAGTGGGGAATTGGATTAAAAACTGGCTGCTGGATCGTACTCAGAGAGTGGTGGTAATGATCCTACTCTGAGTGGTCTCCAGTTGTGAGTGGTGTCGCAGGGCTCAGTATTAGTCCTCTCTTATTTAATGTATTTATTAAAGATATAGTGGAAGGGATCAATAGCACGGTTTCTATTTTTGCAGATGACACCAAGCTATGCAGGGTAGTGCAATCTATGGAAGTTTACCATAAATTGCAAGCAGACCTGGACACACTGAGTGCTTGGGCACCACTTGGCAAATGGGGTTCAATGTGGATAAATGTAAGGTTCTGCATCGGGGGAGAAATAATCTACAGGCATCATATGTCCTAGGGGAGAAAAACTTGGAGAATCGCTTGTTGAGAAAGATCTGGGTTTTTCTTGTAGATCATGACTACAGAACAGCATGCAATGTCAATCAGCTGCCTCTAGGGCAAGTAAGAAAATTGGCGTGTATTAAAAGAGGCATGGACTCGGGGGACAAGGATGTCATTCTACAACTGTACAAAGCAATTGGTGCGTCCCACTTAGAATATGCTGTTCAGTTCTGGGCCCCATTTTTATAGAAGAGATGCAATGGAGCTAGAGAGAGTACAAAGACGAGCAACCAAAACTTAAAAGGGGGAATGGAGCATCTTAGTTATGAGAAGAGGTTAGTCGAATTGAACTTGTTTAGCGTGAGAAAAGACGGCTTCGGGGGACATGATTAATTTATATAAATATATAATGGTCCCTACAAAAAGTATGGGGAAAAATTATTTCAAGTGAAGCCCCCTCAAAAGACAAGGGGACATCCCTCGACTAGAGAAAAAAGGATTCAATCTCCAGAGGAGAAGAGCGTTCTTTACTGTAAAACTGTGAATCTGTGGAATGCCTGCCTGAGGAGCTGGTCACGGCAGGAACTGTAGAGAGTTTCAAGAAAGGCTTTTGATACCTACCTGGAACTAAAGAATATTAATGCATATGTAACCAGTAAAATTCTGGATCTGGCTGGTGGATGGGTCTGGGGGCAGAATACGGTCCCCCAAATGGAGCAGATTGGTTTTTGCCTTGTGGGTTTCAAGGTAATTAACCAGTGGTGAGCTGGGCATAATTCCTCGTCTTTCCCCTCACCCCCATTTCCCCACCCTTGGTTGAACTTGATGGACACGTGTCTTCTTTCAACCGTACTAACTATGTAACTATGTGTGATTTTGTCTGTTACTGATATACTTTTTAATTGTTTGTAATAAGATTTAATAAAGTATTGTTTTTACATTTCTATATTACTATATTGGATACAATTTCTTTTGGTATTCTTTGCATTTATGGTATCCATTCTATTTGATTGGCCCTTGTATTTATATGTTTACCGAGAAAAATATTGGTAACACGTTACGCCATAATGGTTTAAAATCCTGCAGTGCCCGCAAGGTCCCCCTGCTCAAGAAGGCACATGTGCAGTCCCGTCTGAAGTTTGCCAATGAACACCTGGATGATTCTGCAAGTGATTGGGAGAAGGTGCTGTGGTCAGATGAGACAAAAATTGAACTCTTTGGCATTAACTGAACTCGCCGTGTTTGGAGGAAGAGAAATGCTGCCTATGACCCAAAGAACACTGTCCCCACTGTCAAGCACTGAGGTGGAAACTTGTTTTAGGTGTGTTTCTCTACAGGACTATTTCACTGCATCAATGGGAGAATGGATGGAGCCATGTACTTTAAAATTCTGAGTGACAACCTCCTTCCTTCCGCCAAGAAATTAAAAATGGGTTGTGGTTAGGTCTTCCAGCAAGACGATGACCCAAAATATACAGCCAAGTAAACAAAGGAGTGGCTCAAAAAGAAGCACATTAAGGTAATGGAGTGGCCTAGCCAGTCTACAGACCCTAATCCCATATAAAACTTATGGAGGGAGTTGAAGCTCCAAGTTGCCAAGCGACATCCTCAAAATCTTAATGATTTAGAGATAATCTGCAAAGAGGGGTGGACCAAAATTCCTCCTGACATGTGCACAAACTTCATCATCAACTACAAAAACTGTCTGACTGCTGTGCTTGCCAACAAGGATTATGCCACAAAGTATTGGATTGTTTGTCATAGAAATCAAATACTTATTTCTCACCGCAAAATGCAAATAAATTTATATAATTTATACAATGTTTACTGGATTTTATTTTGGATATTCTATCTCTCAATTTTAAAATTAACCTGCCTTTAAAATTATAGACTTTATATGTCTTTGTCAGTGGGCAAATTACACAATCAGCAAGGGATTAAATTATTTCCTTCACTGTATAAAAATAAATATTTCATAAGATTTTACTTAGAAAAAAAAAAAATATGAACTAAATTGTATAATTTACATAATTTTTAATTGGAAATACTCATAAATGAACTCCGTTATCACTGCTACTAGGCAGAGCTACTGTTTCACGTCACAAGAGGCAATTGGACCTTTAGGGCATGTCCCCACTGCATGGGTTTTCGGCCGGTTTTTCAGCCGGTTTGCGGTTTTTCAGACCGCCTGAAAAACCGGCCGAAAATGAGAACAATGGTGCTCTATGCAAAAACCTGTGCAGCAGTCCCCACTGCACCGGTTTTGCCGTCGGACGGTTTTGCCGCCGGCGGCAAAACATTGTATAAGCACAATTTTCTGTCCGGTTTCCCGTCGGAAGATGTGCTTCTCACTGGGAGGGGGGAGGGCTGTTCTCCGCTCATCGCGGAAAAAGCCGCCCCCCCCCCCCCCCCCGCGGCCCTGGGGACGGGCGCAAAACAGGACAAATACCGGCCGGCAAACTGGACGGTATTTGTCCTGTGCAGTGGGAACGTGCCCTTAGTGTCAGTTGGAGTTTAAAATGTTTCTCTTTCTGTACAGGTCACAATGCTCTCCCTCCTACACAAGTGTTGATCTCAATCTTGTGATTAGAATGTTATTAGAGATAAAGAGCTATTACTGTCAATCCTTAAAGGGGTTTTGCCACCATGTAATGTTGACGTGGGAACCTCCAAAATGGGTATTTAATCACTTTTCTAAATATATGTGATTACAAAAAGTGAAAACTCTGAGAGCTATAGCATTTCTCAGTCCTCCTTAGTTACCCTTTAAAGCTTTCCCTAGTACGACCCAGGGGTGGGCAGGCCGCGCTTGCGTGACTCACTTCTTATCTGATGACAGGCAAAATGAATGAGCTTTTAAGGCACCGGGTAGAGAGTGCAGTCTGAGGCTGTCTTGCTGTATTGAGAATCCACTCTTGTACTGTTTATTATTTCACTTAAGTTTTGAGACGCTCCCTTGGATTCCTCACTCGCCCCCACCCTCTCTCCCCTGCAGCTTCATCACTCAGCACAAAAGCAGGAGGTGTACAAATCATGCTGACAGGAGCTAGGTAAGTGCATCTTGGCAAATCCCCTTTAATAGTTACTTTTGTATTCCAATAGTTTTTTCTATTCTGCTTTATAAAGACTAATGCAGTAACGAAAACATTATGTGAAATATAAAGGTCTCGTTTCATTTTTATTTTTTTCATTTTTTCTAAGCAAAACCATACGAAATATGTTTTTATACTGATTAATTGTAAGTTAATTTTTGTTCCTCCAAATGTGGGCCAGTAGCTCAGGATTTTGCATGCTGTATAAACTTATCAATGTTTGTAAAAAAAAAAAAAAAAAAAAGATATATATATATATATATATATATCTATATATAATCTTTTTTTTTTTTTTTTTTTCCCCCTATATATTATGTTTTTATATTAAATGAAACAGATTTTAATGGGATGTTGATCACTCTTTAAATTTTATTTTCCTGCTCTCGGCCTGTATTCTAGATATGGCATTCTACGGCAGCCGAGGTCTTGCTGAAACATGAGGTTTGCCAAGGACCATTCCTACGAGTTTAATTTCACTAACTAATTACTATTACAACACCTTTTATTATCTAGCCTGATGTGATGTGTTTGTAATCACTGAAAATGCTACGCCGCAACTACCCAATTGAGAACAGGATTTATCATAGATGCTGTATTGGTTTTCTAATTTTATATTAATGTTATATTATTTAATCTTATATAGTTATATAATTATCATAAATTAGTTTATACCACTTTTGAGATATTAGTCTGGAAATAATTATTTGTGGCCTATCGGAAATCAGAGTTCGTCTACGACAACTTTGGGCTCAGCCTTGCCATTTTGCTACACTTTTTCATCACATTCTGTCAGGCCACAATAATAAATGTCTAATTTTATGAATGTGGTGCAACACGTCCTCTAGGAATTGGTACAGGCAAAAGTGTTGAGGATGTCGGACAGGACCAGCAAGAGCTTTTTTGGCAGACATACATGTCCCCTAAAGTGTTAAAACTGCAGACATAAAATTTTTCTCTTAAATAAAAAATGGAACACATGGCACATTATCAGTATGTGTTGTACTACACTTACATTCCAGAAATAAATTTTTTTTACCATATGAACAGAGAAAATTCTCAGACATTAAAATTAAATTTTTTCATGTAAAATGTGATTTCCTGTATGATACTTGCATTACATCTATTGTGACTGAAATACAATTTGAATATTAAGAGCTGTTTAGTACTTTTTTTTTTTTTTTTTTTTTTGGAACAAAATGAAAAATAGTAACAAAGGGGGTTTTTCCCATGGAGCTATTTTCACTCTTAACAGCCTCTTCCAGCTCCTGTTTCTAGCTGTGCTTATTAGAGGGACATTGGTGATATTGGGGCTGTGAAAAACATCCAAGTAGGATATCTGGCTTTAAGTGTGAACTAGCAGAGCTGTATTTGTCATGAGAGGAAGCTTCTAGTGAAAGAGAAAAACTTACAGGCTGCCAGGATAAACTGTTAACTGCAGACTAACTATTTTTGATGTAAATATACAGACGTGACCTGATGGCACAAAGCTTCTCTATGGTATAGAGTTAAAGTTTTTCTTAATAGAAAGATACAATCAGAGGGTGAGAAGCTCCATCCTGCTGATAAGACCAAGCAGAGAGTGGTGTCACCAAACTGGCCTCTGATAGAGCAAAGAAAGGTGGTCAGTAACTAGAGAAGCTTGTGTAAGCAGGCAGGAGATAAGAACTGCTCTAACTCCAGAACAGCAGTATATTTGGTAATATTTTTAAAGCTAATCAGCTTTAGGGGGCACTTAACATGGCATAAAGGGGATTGGCCGCTCCTTTGTATAGGAAATGGAAAGTTAGACAAATACATAATATATACTCTGTGTGTGTATGTATGCCTCTGTGAGGGAGCTGAAACGTCGCATAAACTTCTCTGTTTTGCTTGAATTCTTTGAGGGAGTGCCTGGATTTTCTAATATATTCTTTGCAGCTCATATCACGAGCTGTTGCGTGCAGCACCTATTTTTCCTATATGGTTTATAATTTCTACATATTGGACTACATTCAAGGAGTGCTGCTTTTTTCTTTTCCTTTTTGTGTGTGAGTGTGTGTGTGTATATATGTGTATGTATGTATGTATGTATGTATGTATGTATGTATATATATATATATATATGTGTGTGTGTGTATATATATATAATAAATAATATATTATATATATATACTCTTATTTCTCTGCGTTTTTTTTTTTATTTTTGTGGGAATCAATGGTCGTGGATTAGTAAAGCCTTCACCCCATCAGCATGCCATTCCCATCTGCCAAGTGGCAGACGATGAAGGGATCTGGCCATCATCAGCCTCAGTTGAAACACACGGCACACAAGTATTTGCTCATTATTATTATTTGTTATAGTGCAATTGATTCCGGGGCACTGTACATTTGAAGCGGGTGTGCATATATAACCTAAAACAAAGTATAATGGCAACACTAATGGATTAACAACTGGTATAAAGGGAGAGAGGACTCTGCAGTGAAGGCTTACAATCTACGTTTTACTGCTAAGCTTTTATTTGCACTTGCACAGGTACTGGATATAAAGGACACTTCCCTTTTTAATGGTCATTACTAATATAATAATATATGTGTTACATTATATAACCCTTCACCTCACAGCATTTGTTTTTTTAAATGGGATATGGTTGGGGATAAAACTTCAAAGGTGAAACGGCAATGCCGAATGTCTGATGAGTAAGTTAGTTTTATATTCCTTCTTTCATTACCCTTGTAAAGATTATACATATATTAGTCAACGCTTTAATTTGATACGTTTACATAAAGATGGTTTTTGTGTGTATATATAGTAATGACAAACAAATGAAAAATAAAATTACATTTCTGATTTTACGGAGAAAGGAGTGCCGTGTGAAGCACAAGACTAAAAGAGCAGGAGCGTGTTCCCATCTCAGATATCTGTAGCATATTGATAGGATGCCATAAATGTCTGATGGATGTGGCTCCCAATTTATGAACCCGCACCTATCTTTTTAATGTGGCCCCAAAGTCTTTGTGCAGGTGTGGTACTCTCCATTCTCTTCTATGGTAGTTCTGAGTACAGTTCTGCTGTACTGGGAACTCTTAGTGAAATGAACATCGAGTTCCTTACAAGTGCAACTTCCTCTAAGTCCTGCATGGAGACTTTCTAGGGCCTATTTTAAAGGTGCAGGTGGAACCTGCACCTGCCAAACATTTTTGGCATTTTCTATCAATCATAAATGTCTCTGATGGGAACTCATCTTTAAGGTCTTAAAAATAAATCTTAAGACGTAATGAAGTGTTAGCATCCTGTGTAAAATTATGATTTTCTTTTTTGTAAGTTATCTTTATTAGAGGTTTCTACATACATTAAAACGTTACCTAACCTAAAGAGACAAAATAAGGTGGGAATAGAATTGAGATATATATATATCTATATACACTCACCGGCCACTTTATTAGGTACACCATGCTAGTAACAGGTAGGACCCCCGTTTGCCTTCAAACTGCCTCAATCATCGTGGCATAGATTCCACCAATGAGTTGCAACGACGCTCATGTACCAAGGGGCCCAAAGAGTGCCAAGCAAATATTCCCCACACCATGAACACCACCAGCCAGAACCGTTGATACAACAGATGGATCCCATGCTTTCATGTTGTTGACCTAGCCAAATTCTGACCCTACCATCCGAATGTCGAGCAGAAATCGAACTCATCAGACCAGGCAACGTTTTTTCCAATCTTCTACTGTCCAATTTCGATGCGCTTGGCAAATTGGAGCCTCAGTTTCCTTTTCTTAGCTGAAGGAGTGGCACCCGTGTGTCTTCTGCTGCTGTAGCCCCCTGCCTCAAAGTTCGCCGTACTGTGCTTTCAGAGATGCTCTCTGCCTACCTTGGTTTAACTGGTTGCCTATTTTGAGTCCACTGTTTGCCTTTCTATTAGCTCAACCAGTCTGCCCATTCTCTTTGACCTCTGGCATCAACAAGGCATTTCCCACCCACAGGACTGCCAGCTCACTGGATGTTTATTCTTTTTCGACCATTCCTGTAAACCTAGAGAATGGTTGTGCAGTAAAAATCCGCAGGAGATCAGCATTATTGAAATACTCCAACCACCCTCTGGGCATCCCAACAACCATGCACTTTCAACAGCAACTCAAATCACCTTTCTTCCCCATACTGATGCTCGTTTGACTGCATGGAGGAGGAGGGGAGAAGGAGAGGAAAGGGGGGAGGGGGGGGGAATTGTCTGACCATGTCCTACATGCCTAAATGCACGTGAGTTCCGCCATGTGATTGGCTGATGTAGAATTAAGTGTTAACGCGCAGTGGACAAGTGTACCTAATAAAGTGGCCGGTGAGTGTGTGAGTGAGTAAATAATATACCTATATATATATATATATATATATATATTAATATATATATATGTATGTGTGTGTGTGTGTGTTATATATATATAATATATTATATATATATATATATATAATATAATATATATATAATATAAAGATACATATATATTACATATATACTTGTATAGAGTTTAATAGGAGAACACTGAACTGTCAGAGATCACATACTGATATTGTATAAAAAGGAGTGTATATCAAATATGGAGTATTAAGTGTTTTCAACAAAATGTCAATAGTGATAACCGCTTGGTTAATGTCTATGAGATCTGTGGGTTCCAGAGATCATTATGGCCCGTATACACGGCAGAGGACAAATACCGGTCCTCTGACTCTACTAGTGGGCCGCCGGAATAAAATTCTACTGATGGGCCCTAGGCACCCCAGTCCGACAATGGTTAAGCATTGCGAAGTATCTGGATGATACAGGACCGTGTTAAGGTAAAAAGTGGTTAGTACACATGGATGGCCGCTATATGTGACAGTTGGCCAAATCCTCAAAAAGTCATCAAAATGGCTATCTACTCAATACTGTAAAAGTTTAGCAGTTATGAGCGGACATTTTAAAAGTGATATGGAAAGTGCTGGTTACCCCGTCCACTGTTTGCTCCGTACGCACACTAATATAGGTAAAACAGTTGATCACTGTATGTGGCTGGGGAAAGCAGGACTTCCCTTGTCTCTTAATGAGTCCAGTCAGGATGTACTCTTCTTTTTACTGAGACATTCTGCTCTAAATATATCACATAGCTCAGCTTCTCTTCTCTATCATATAACCCTATATATTAGGGCTCAGCTTCTCTCCTTTAAATTATATAAAAAAATATATATATTAAATATATATAAATCACAGAGCTCAGTTTCTCTCCTCAAACATATAACCCGATATATCACAAGGCCTTCACTTCCTCCCTCTATCAATAACCCTAATATCACAGAGCTCAGCTTCTTCTCTCCTTTATCATATAACCCTATATATCACAAAGCTCAGCTTCTCTCTCCTTTATCATATAACCCTATATATTAGGGCTCAGCTTCTCTCCTTTAATTATATATATATATATATATATATATATATATATATTCAGAGCTCAGTTTCTCTCCTCTATCATATAACCCTATATATCACAAGGCTCGGCTTCTCTCCCTCTATCATATAACTCTACATATCACAGAGCTCAGCTTCTCTCTTCTATCATATAACCCTATATATCACATAGCTCAGCTCCTCGCCCTCTATCATATAACCCTAGTATACACAAGCTCAGCTATCTCCCTCAATTTTTTTTCATAATAACTGCATATTTAATCACAGAGCTCAGCTTCTCTCCTCTATCATATAACCCTATATATCACAGAGCTCAGCTCCTCTCCCTCTGTCACATCCTACTCTGAAATACAGTAGCGTAAACCACCTCAAAACGTGACCTTATCGAATACCTTTTAATTGGCTACTTTAATGTTTCTGCTTAGTTTAGTGCTATAGTCCTAAATATAGGTAAACTCATGTTGTGTTCACCTTTAAGAACACTTTTGAGTTCCCTGTGGAAGGTTAGGTGGTTGGTTGAGTGTGTTTCTTTATGCTTATATAAGAATTTAGATATGCAGCAGATTATTAAAAAGATGATGGGAGATAAATGTATGCTATGTGCAGAATGTAAAGTAACTCTGGTATAATTAAAGATTTTAGAAGATGTGTACATCACACCAATGAGACCAATAGTGTGTCTAAATTTTTAATGGGAACCTGTCACATTGAACATGTTGTTTGATCTGCTGACCGCAGGTTAGAGATCAGGAAGAGCTGAGCAGATTGATATATAATTCTGTAGGAAAAGGTTCAGTAGAAGTTATTTTTTTATTCATTTAAATCCCTGCTTATTCTGGGTTAAGGAGACCAGTGGGTGGTCTTATCGGTGATGGACAGCCTTCATTATATCTGTGTGTATACAGAGAGAGCTGATGAGACCACTAGCTGGACTCTTTAACATAGAATAAGCAGGGATATAAATGGATAAACTACAAATTCGACTGAATTCTACTGAATTTCGTGCGGTTGTACTATGCATCATTACACTCTAGGTGGCGCTCTGTGTTGTCATCTGGGTCTTTGCGGCAGGTCTCCCACATGTCGTGGTGTCTCGTGTGGTGCTGTTTAGCTTACATCATCAGTAAGCGTGTCACAACCGATTGGCGCACACCCATCAATATGGAGCCGTATGAGCGAGATCGCCGCCTCCACATCACAGGTGAGCGTGCTTTATTTTTGGTATCTGTATGAATATTCATAGATGTTCTATGGCATTATATGGTACGCTATGACTAAGAGCCTCGTGCTTTTTTGCCTGATCAATTATGCCACGTTTTTAATGTTTTGCGTCAATAAAGGAAGCCCTGGATTTTAGGTTGCTAGATCACATATTTTTCTTTTTCCTTTCTACTACTGCCCTGGTGCCTGCTGAGTGAATCCGTGCAGTCTTCAACCATTGGAGTGGTGAACTGACTATTGCTTTCTATTTTTTCATGAGGCACAAATGGTGTCTAAAAGTGGCTAAAACTAGATGAGGCGAAATTCAGACAGAATTCGATGAATTTGAAACAAATGTAGTGCAAAATACCTTTAGCGCCTCTAAAACCTGTAATGACTAACCAGTCAGGAGGTGGATCCACTGGGCTACACGTGAGTTTTGGAATAAACCATGCCAGTGAGCAGCTTCCTCAACCCCTGCAAGGGAGCTTGGGCTCCACTGCATGGACCTGAAAGGTTGCTAACCCTGATTTGGTCACCCGTGGTTGCAAATGATGTGCAGACGAGGTCCCACAGGATCAAGCTAGGTGCATAGTCAGACAAAAGGACAGGTCAGGCGGAGTTCTTCATAGTCTTAAACGTAGCAAATGTTCAAGGCAGGCACCAGGCAAACGGAAGTCAGTAGTTGAGCTGAATTATATAAACCAGGAATTAAAGTAGCACAAACGAACACTTGGAGAAAATTTAAAGTTTTTAAGATTTAATTCCCTTGGAGGGGCCACTAGACAAACCCCTACAACATAGGGAAAAAACATACGAAATTGGTCAGAGTGGGAAAACAGATATGGAAACAAAAGGCACAGATTTGTCTTTTTCCCTTGGGTTGGCCTTTGGCTGGCACACTTTGGAGGGGGGGGGGGGGGGGTGAAGTGGCCCTGGCTTCTCTGGTATGCTCCTGAAGCTGATAGGGTACCCCTCCTCCAATAGAAAAATAATGGGCAAAGCTGGGTTTCGACTCAAAACAATACTGGGATACCCATGTTGCACCCCCTTTTACACCCCCTTTCATGCCCCTGGGACGGTCTGCAGTCTCCTCCCTCTCAGGCCATGCGGTTTTTGGCTTTGAACACAAAATGGGTCATACTGCTTAGTCTTCCATGGTTCCAGCTTCATGGCCCATCCTTGGATTGGAAAACGGGTGAAGTTGTCCAATGGGGCAGGGCATTGGGACAGAACCAAGCCAGTGGCACCATCGGAAACGGATGGGCCTAAGCTAAAACTTGGTACCAAACGCTAGCTTTCTGCTTCATTCCTTGTCCAAGCTGGGGTTTACTCCTTCCCCATTGCCCTACAAACTTGGGAATGACAAAAACACATTGGGAAGTTTTCATATTTTAAAAATGAAACTGGGTGGACCTGTGATGCACGGTTTCCCCATAAATCTTATGACAAAATGGGCCCGGCGTCTTTTAAATCCCTTTGTTGTTCAGGTCTGTGCAGGGCCCTGGTCAAGGTGCTAACAAAATTAACTGACAACCCTTTAATGTTTTGACCCCCCCCCTCCTCCCGCTGGGCTGGCTTCCTATGGAAAGAGCATTTGGTCATTGCATCTGAATTGGGGCCAGTGGTGGAGTGGCTTGTCATTTTTGTTTCATTTTCCTCACAATCTGCTATATACCGATGATGGATGGGTCAGTGTATACTGACACCTCCGGAGCCTTACAGTACGAACTGACCATACAATCTGGATTCCACCAGAGTGACCGAGCCTCTAGCCATAATCAACTGTCATGGTGTGCACCTGAAACTTTTCCAGAAGCTACAAACCATTACCACCCTTCTGGATGAAGTTGTGTCTGCATTGGCACCTACACCAGCTCCGCCACCTGCAGTAGCTCTGCCTCCTTTGCCATGACAAGTCTCAGCCTGCACCTGCCTATTACTTCAGAGACCCCCATAAGTTTCCTCAACCAGTGTGCCATACATTTCGGGGACCAGTTCCCGTCCGATAGAGCCAAGATGGTGTTCATCATCAGCCTACTCTCATGTGAAGCCTTGGCCTGGGCTTCGCCTCTCTGGGAGAGAGGGGATCCCATGACAGGGGACCCCCAAGAATTCCTGACCGCTTTCAATAAAATCTCTGAACAACCAGGCTGCAACACCTCCGCGACATCATCTCTGCTCTAGTTCCATCAAGGTGACTTCACGGTGGTTCAATATGGCATCCAGCTCAGCACCATGGCCTCAGAACTTGCATGGAACAACAAGGCCCTCGTTGCTGCTTCCTGGGGGGCTTTGATGGACGCATCAAGAAAGAGTTGGCTGGTCATGACCTACCTACCACCCTGGACGACCTCATTGCTCTAGCCACCCGAACCGACATCCGCTTTGCTGAAAGGAAGATAGAGCTTCACTAGCAGCCTGTATCCTCCTGGCCTCAAAAGGCTCTGTACCTGTACCCAAGTTTCCAAATCTACTTCACCAGGCACCCACGTCTCCTCAACCTGAAAGCATGGAGGTGGACCATACTCCTCTCACCCCGGAGGAACGTACTTGTTGGCGCAGCTGAAAACTGTTCTTGTACTGAGGCGGTGGCCAACATTACCTGACATTACCAGCTGTGCCTCGGAAACCCAAGTGCCAAGGTTTTGTTGGTGAGGTGACCCTAAATGATTCTTCTGCTTCTCATCTGACCACTCCGGTCTCCTTATGCTATGCTTCTGGTGCTACCTTTGAGGTCCCTGCTCTTCTGGACTCCGGTTCTGAGAACTTTATCCAACAGTCTGTTGGAGAAGTTCTGCCTGCCTGTCTCCCGTCTGGAGAAGTCCCTGTGTTTCTCATCTGTCAATGGGGAGATCTTGAAGATACTGGTCCAGCTCTGCACCCAGCCTATGTCTCTGAAAGTTGGAAGTTCCCACCAGGAGATTGCCTTCTATGCCCTGCCCAGTTCGTCTGCTCCAATCCTGCTTTGTCTTCCATGGTTCCAGCTTCATGGCCTGTCCTTGGATTGGAAAACGGGCAAAGTTGTCCAATGGGGCAGGCATTGCCACTCACACTGCCTCAAATCCGCCCATCTGGAGCAGTGCTGCCCATTCATTACTCTGACCGTTGCTGCTGTTTTTCCTATTGAGGAGCTCCGAGTGCTAGAAGATCCTCAGGACTGTAAAATCATCTCTGAATCCTTCCCACCTCTCCCCCTGCCTACCGTTTCGGTTTCTGCTCCCCTAGTCTAAGAAGTCATCCGGGATTTTTAGGACACCACCTCTGAAGACTGTTCCTGGGATACCGATAGGGGGGGTTATCCCTAGTTGCTTTTGGGGTACTCAGTAGGAGTTAAGGAGGATGGGTACTGTCATGGTTCATGGCCATGTTCTGGCCGTTGCGGCGGTGTCCTCTAGTGTCCCCATTGCTGGATACATACCTGTCCCGGCTCCTGCCTCTGCAGTGGCGCTGATGCCGGCATCCGCCGGCTGCGCTTACTTACCAGTCCTCGCTCCTCCTCACTCTTGTCCTCTGTGGATGCCTCTGCTTGCACAAATGTCTTATAGGGCACGCGCAGCAGCCTTCTGCTATTTAAAGGGACAGTGTCCCAATTACCTGCCTGGTGACCTGTGACCCCTGACTATAAAAGGAACTATCTACCCTTGCTCCTGGTCAGTTTATGTTCTCCATTACATAGAGTTTTACCTCTAGCTGCTGTTTACCCATGCACCTGTGTTAATCCCGTGCTAACCCTGCAAGTACCCAGTACTATTCCTGTTACCTGCCGCTGCACCAAGCCTGTAGTTTCTGCTGTTCCTGCCATTATACCTGTCCGTTGGCCGTCTAGGACTGTGCTGCCCGCCTATGGCTACACCTGCTGTGTCCTGTTATCCATACCAGCACCTGTTATCCTGTCCTTCACTTTGGCTACTTCTGCGAGTTACACCATGTACGGCCAGAGGATCCGCCACATACTGACGATCGATGGGTCAGTGTATAATAAGGGATGGGAGAATTTGTATTATGGGATTCCAAGTCTCAAATAATTTTGAAACTCTAGATTGCTTGGATAATGTAGCATGGACCCAATCCATGCGCAAAAGATGTTGGTTTTTCTAAGAATATCCGCAGAGTTGGGCGCTCAGGGTCCAACCATGCTTGCAAGATTGTTTATTGGCTGCTGCAGAGATGCAAAAAATCAATCGTTTGTGTGTGGCTGAGGCAGCATGGCATTCTTATGGCGGCTCCCCAAATAGAGCCCAAGCCCGGGGATAGTGAGATATTATAGGGTAAATGTGTATTTGCAAAAAATAATGTCCTATTCCAAAATGTTTGGATAGGGCGAAAGGACTAGAGACAATGGTGGAGGTTTGAGATCGGTACCCCGCACCTTGAGTATTGTGGGTCGGGTATGTTGCCCATCAAGAAATTTTTGTGGGAAGTGTTATAGCTCTTGTGCATGATTTTTAGAAACATTTCCCAGGGTGATACAGATGGGATATTTTTCAAGGCTCTGGTAAGAGAGCGTGTGATATCTGATGTGAGATCATCATCAAAGCCAGTCCAGGTGCGAGGTTATAATCAATTTGTTGTCGCAAAAAGGTGTAATAGCAAGAAACTAAACCCTTGGTATCTGTTGTTGAGGTTAGTTTAGCACATAGACTATCATCTCAGTCCTCTTCCCCCAGGGACCTCAACACTCCTGAGACATAACTCTGTAACTGCATGAAATGAAAGGGTTTGTTACAAATGAAGAGAGATTGGCCTGTGAGGGAATCAGACGTACAGGTTGATAAGTTCGCTAGATCTTTTACTCGGAGTATACCTAAATCTGCCCAAGAATGAAATATTCTGTGGGCTGAGCCCCAATCTTGAAATTTCAACGAACACGTTTTACATTGTGTGAACTTCCCCTTAGGGAGTAGTGGCAGCAGGGTTATTGTAGATTGTAGCCTATCCTGAATAGATGGGTTTTCAGGTCACATTTGAAAGTTCTAGAGGTGGAGGAGAGTCTGATGTGTTGGGCAGTGAGTGCCAGAGTATTGGGAAAGCACAGGAGAAATTTTGAAGACAGTTGTGTAAGGAGCTGACAAGGGATCAGGAAAGAAGGTCCTGTGAGGAGCATATTTCTTGGTGTGTACGCTGCAAATTGACGTCAATTCTTTTACAAAGCATACAATACGCTGCGAAAAATGCGGGACAAAAATCATCGTCATCTGAACGGGGATAAAGATTTTACATTGCACTCAATGAGTGCTCTACTAGAGCATTGCATGAGGGGAGGTAGTCGGAGATGAAGGCAGAGATGCATGGAGGGGAGCGGTTATGGAGAGCCTTGTAGGTCATGGCTAGTACCTGATCTGGATTTGCTGGGCAATGGGTAGTGAGTGAAATGATTGGCAGAGAGGAGAGGCATTAGAGTAGAGGTGGATCAGATGGGCAGCGGATCTGAAGGAGGATGCAAAGATGGATGTTGCAGTGGCCTAGGCTGGATTTGAAAGTATGAAAGGGCATTTTTGTAAAGTCATGTCAGCATTCAGGCTTGGAGCCATCACATCTCTTAAGTAAGATTTGCGAGAGGCAAGATACAGCTATCGTGCCTCCTGCTCTGCTGTGTCTCCTAGGGCAAGAGCCTAGGGTCGCATTTTATCTACAGGAAGTATATTATCCTACAGGGGATATATTATGTATTACAGGTGGCATTTTATCCTACAGGGGATATATTTTGTACTGGGGGATATTATTCTACAGGGTGCATATTTACCTATAGGGTGCATATGATCTACAGGGAGCATATTTACATATAGGGGGCATATTATCTACAGCAGACAATAACTACAGCTACCTACAGGCTATATATCTATCTACAGAGGGCATTTATACCTTCCTACCTAGGGGGGGCATTTATACCTACCTACCAAGGGCATATATATCTTCCTACAGGGGGAATATATACCTTCTTATCTACAGGGGGGTAATTTACCTACCTATAGTGGGCTTATATACCTAACTACTGGTGGTCTACTATACTTACCTACTTAATGGTGGGCAACATTACTGCCTACTTACTTAATGGGGGGGGCACCCGTAACAGAAGTAAGAATTGGTAGGGAAGTACAGGTAAAGTGAGAAGTCTAAGATGCATGTTTAATTCTCCAGGGAAGTATTGTCACCAGGAGAAGTCGTCATGGTGGTCTGGGTTGGATGGAGAAGAAAAGGGAAAAAAACAACTCATCAGAGAAGATGTCTTCTGTGCATCCGTGGATGTCAGGGGTTATTTTGCTTCTTTGTTGGTGCTGTAGTCCCTGTCATGTGGTGGTGACCTGATCTGGTGTCTGGCCACTGTGAATGGCGGTGTTGACGGTTATAAGTTAATGTATATATTTATTCCTGTGAGTGGTTTTGTTGGTTGGGGGGCCCTCTGCCTGGGCACCCATAATGCTATTAAGATAGCCCTGCACTTCACTCAGCTTCCCATTTGAGGGTTTGGACAGGTTTGGTGAGGTTACCTCTGCTGAGGTAAGTGGGCATATGCAATTTGATCAAAATGCGCAATAAAGACCTCAATTTTCTTCCTTGTAATTTTCTTCATTCTAATTGGTCTGACACCTGTCAGACCAATTAGAAGGAACGGTCAAATAATCGAGTTAAAGTGGTGCTCAAGCAAAGTTATTAGCATCAAGTCTTGTTTTGCTGAAAATGTGATCCCAAAGAGGTATAGTCATCAATACAGAATTTTGATAGACTTTATCTTGTAAGTAAGCAGGTTCAGTGTCCACCAAGACATGCTTTTTTAATGAAGTGTAACACCAACTGCCAGTCACATGATATTGCATGTGAATTGGACTATAACTACATGTGAACTGTGCAATACAATTGGCCAATATGTAGATGACATCAAACATCTATGCAGAATGCAATAGTGATCCAGTTTGACAGCAATTACGGTAATCCACTGCTCTCATAGAGAACAGTGGATTCCGTCGCTCCTCCCCGCTCGGCAAATCCGCCGCGGGGGGAGAAAGTGACATGCACATTATTTACGGCGCGGACTCGCCGTAAACAATGCATTGTCTATGGGGCCAGGAGCGGCGCCCCCGCCGCGCTCCGGCCCCGCCCCCATCCCGCCCCTTATTCACGGCGATTGTGACGTCAATACAATGGGCACAAATCTGTGGGAATAACATCACGAACTAGTGATCCAGGACTCTTATAGCTAGCCGAAGACTATCAGCGTGAAGTAGAGACTTGGACAGAATGGCACTGCAAGGGATTCAATAACTTTTTAGCTGGAGGATGGCATGAGTTTGAGCAAGCAGCTGAACTCAGCTCAGTGAGTAGCTGAGGAGCTAGTTGTTATTCTCTTTTTACTGGACCATTTGGGGAGGGGCGTCTCTTATGCGTATAGGAATAACTGCACAGCTCAAAAAAAATAAATAAAGGGAACACTGATGGATCTCCTCCCAAACCTGGATTAAAGTATCAGTCAACTCCTGGACAGTCAGTGGTGCAGCTAGGGGTTGGTGAATGGAACCATACATGATGTGCTTGATTGGATTCAGGTCGTGTGAACGGGCAGGCCAGTCCATAGCATCAATGCCTTCATCATGCAGGAACTGCTGACACACTTCAGCCACATGAGGCCTAACATTATCATGCATCAGAAGGATCCCAGAGCCCACTGCACTTGCATATGGTCACAATGGGTCTGAGGATCTCATCCGGTACCTAATGGCAGTCAGGGTACCTCTGGCTAGCACAAGGAGGGCTGTGCGGCCCTCCAAAGAAATGCCTCCCCACACCATTACTGACCCACTGCCAAACCGGTCATGCTGGAGGATGTTGCAGGCAGCAGAACGTTCTCCACAGCCTCCAGATTCTATCACATGTGCTCAGTGTGAAACTGCTCTCACCCATGAAGAGCACAGGGCACCAATGTCGAATCTGACAATATTGATGTTCTCTGGCAAGTGCCAATCGCCCTGCATGATGTTGGGCTGTACAATACCGACTTAAACACCGACTTGTGGATGTCGGGCCCTCATACCACACACATGGAGTCTGTTTATGACAGTTTGAGCAGACATATGGATTTTAGTGGCCTGCTGAAGGTCATTGTGCAGGGCTCTGGCACTGCTCCTCCTGTTCCTCCTTACACAAAGGAAGAGGTATCGGTCCTGCTGTTGGGTTATTTGCCTCCTATGGCCCCTCCACGTCTCTTGGTGTACTGACCTGTCTCCTGGTATCTGTTCCGTGCTCTGGACACTGTGCTGACAGACACAGCTAATCTTCTTGCCATAGCTCGCATTGATGTGCCATCCTGGATGAACTGCACTGCCTGAGCTACTTCTGTGGGTTGTAGGCACTGTCTCATGCTACCTCTAGGGGTTATAGCAATGACAAAATACAAAAGTGACCAAAACAGCCAAAAAGGATGAGAACACAGAAATGGTCTGTGGTCGCCACTTGCAGAACCACTCGTTTATAGGGGTTGTCTTGCTAATTTCCTATCACTTCCTCCTGTTGTCTGTTCCATTTGCACAACAGGAGGAGAAATTGATCACTATCAGTGTTGATTCATAACTGGACAGGTTGATTTCACAGACATGTGATTGACTTGGAGGTACATTGTGTTTAAGTGTTTCCTTTATTTCTTTTTAAGCAGTATATATATAACCCTGTACATGTGTATGTGTGTGTGTATATGTGTATATAATAATATATATATATATATACATATATATATATAGAGATATATATATATATATATATATATATATGTATATATGTATGTGTGTGTATATACACATACACAGTTGAAACCAGAAGTTAACATACAATATATAAAAAGACACATTTGCATGTTTTTCTCACTATCTGACATGAAATCAGAATAAGCCTAAATCCTTTTAGGTCAATAAGGAACCAAAATTATTTATATTTGCCAAAGCACTTTCTGCAAAGTCAAAAGTTTACATACATTTCATTAGTATTTGGTAGCATTGCCCTTAAACTGTATGACTTAGGCCAAATGTTTTGGATATCCTTCCACAAGCTTCTCACAATAGTTGGTAATTTTGGCCCATTGCTCCTGACGGAACTGGTGTAACTGAGCCATGTTTGTAGGCTGCTTGCTCGCACCTGATTCATCAGCTTTGTCTACAAATTTTCAATAGGATTGAGGTCAGGGATTTGTGATGGCCACTCCAAAACATTGACTTGGTTATCCTTAAGCTGCTTTGTAACCAGCTTGGCAGTATGCTTCAGTTCATTGTCCATTTGGAAGACCCATTTCCGCACAAGCTTTAACTTCCTGGCTGATGTCTTGAGATGTTGCTTCAGTATTGCCACATAATCTTCTTTCCTCATGATGCCATCTATTTTGTGAAGTGCACTAGTCCCTCCTGCAGCAAACAACCCCACACCATGATGCTACCACCCCGGTGTTTCACAGTTGGGATGGTGTTCTTAGGCTTCCAAGCTTCTAGTAACAATGGTCACTATAGCCAAACAGTTCAATTTTAGTTTCATCAGACCACAGGACATGTCTCCAAAAAATGTAGGGCTTTGTTCCTGTGTGTATTTTCAGACATTAATCTGGCTTTTATGTGTTTCTTTTGGAGTAATGGCTTCTTTCTGGCAGAGTGGTCTTTCAGCCCATGGTGATACAGTACTTGAGTCATTATCCACAGTGAAACAATCTTATCAGCTTCCGCCAGCATCTTCACAAGGTCTTTTGCTTTTGTTCTTGGTTTGATATGCACATGTTGGACCAAAGCACCTTCATCTCTGAGACACAGAACCTGTCTCCTTCCTGAGCGGTATGATGGATAGATATTCCTATCTTGTTTGTATTTGCATATAATTGTTTGTACAAATGAACAAGGCACATTCAGATATCTGGAAATTGCACCCAAGGATGATCCAGACTTGTGCAAGTCCACAATTCTCTTCCTGATATCTTGGCTGATTTCTTTAGACTTTCCCATGATGTTACACACTGAAGCAGTGTGTTTCTGGTGTGAGTTAAAATACATCCCACAGGTGTGGATCTAATTAACTCAGATGTTGCCAATAAACCTATCATAAGCTTCCAGAGACATGACATCATCATATGGGCTGTCCCTAATAGCTTAAAGGCAGAGTAATCCTAGTGTATGTAAACTTTTGACTTTATAGAAAGTAATAAAAATGCCTTAAAAATTCTCTCGATCTCATTCTGGCATTTGGCAAATAAAAATAATTTTGGTTCCTAGCTGACCTAAAACTAGTAAGTTTTTTCTGATTTCATGTCAGATAGTGAGAAAAAAATTGCATATGTGTTTTTTTTTTATATAGTGTATGTAAACTTCTGGTTTTAACTGTAGGCTATATGTGCCTCAGTAGGTATAATGGCACGCAGTAGTTCCCCCAGAAGGGATGTAGGCAGGTTATAGGTCCCCCAGTGGGTATGTAGGCAGGTTATAGGTCCCCAAGTGGGTATATAGGCAGGTTACAGGTTCCCCAGTGGGTCTATAGGCACTTAACAGGTTACCCAATGGGTATATATGCAGGTTATAGGGCCCCCTATGGGTAAATAGGTTATGTCCCACAGCAGGTAGAGAGGGCTAATTAAAACTAAAAAAACTAACAGTACTCCCCATTCCCCCGCGACCTGAAGCTGTCGCTGCTGGTCTTTTTCATGCATAGGTGGCGTGACCTCATCAGCCCACGCAGGCAACATGATGACACTCTCACGCTGCCTGTGCTGTGTACTCCGGTGAGCCGCAAGCCTGCTTGTGGTTTACCAGTGTACTCTGCGCAGTGGGGAGCCTTCGCTCTCTGCTCTGCAGAAGCCTGCAACTGTATGTGTGTCCAGAGGACGCACTTACATTTAGTCCCTGGCACCGCCGCCATCGTTGAGTGCCAAGGTCCCAAGACAATAGCTTAGCGACCGGTATCGACTTGGGATCTTAACAATCGGCGGCAGTGACGGATAGTGTCGGCATCGAGGACTAACTTATTTGAAGGATGGCTAGTGTGATATACATGGACTTGTAGTTGCACTAACCATCTTTTAAGCCATCTTTACAAAACAAAAATATTGAGAAATAAAAAAAAGTTTAAATAAATTTCTCACAAACAAGAAGTCCTCACACCGCTCCATCGCCAAATAAAGTGAAAAAAAAAAGGTTTACATAGTTTGTAAAGTCGAAAAAAGACAGAAATCCATCCAGTTCAGCCTATTTCGCTAAAAGGAAAGCAAAAACCCCCATGAGATAGAAGCCATTACTCCTCATGTCAGGGAAAAAATTCTTGACTCCAATCTGGCAATCAGAAAAAATCCCTGGATCAGCGACCCTTCTCCAGAATCCTGGTCACTATAGCTTGTTATATTATTACACTCTAGCATTGTATCCAGACCCTTTTTGAACTCTTTTAGTGAATTCATACTGACAAGTTCCTCTGGCAGAGAGTTCCATAGTCTCACTGCTCTTACAGAAAAGATTTTTACTAGAATATCATAAAAATAAAACATGACTTTAAGTGGCAATAATGATTTTAGTGCACAGAAGGCCCTATAAAAAGAGGTGTGGCCATATAAATTTTGGGCATGGTCTGTAAAGTGGATAAAGCAAAATTAGGCCCAGCGATGGGTGGTAAAAGTTCTAGCTATGCCACTGCAGTTCCCACTCCACCAAGGGGCGAGGACGAAGCCGGGTGGGCGTCAGAATTGAACATAATGTCTGTACGCTGCTATTTTTAGGGTTGAAAGGACCAATATCTGTGAACCTTCCCATCCTAACAGTATCAGTCTGCAGCTGTCAGTTTTACCCTGACTGGTTATGAAAAAGGGGGGGATGCCACATAATTTTATTTTTATTATTTGCTTAAGGAAAATAAAACTACTTCACATTACCCAACCCACCAGGGCTGTGGAGTCGGTAAGCCAAAGTCCCGACTCCGACTCCTCAATTTCCCCTAACCCCGACTCCGATGCCCGACTCCGACTCCCTCATACATGGCGCATGTTTAAGAGATAATTTAAATTTTAAAGCTTTTTATCATCCTTATGATACAATACTCAAGCTATTTAGGTAGAACATAAAATATATTTATTGGGATACAACTTTAAAAACACAAAAAAACTTTATTAAATTGCAAATATGCAAAACGCTGCAGTAAGTGGGAAAAAAAAAAAAGTTTTTAATAACAACGTCCTGAATAACATTTGTGGAGTCTATGAATTTGTTCTGAGAAAAAGTATAAACTCCATCAGATCCTTTTTCATAGATGACTCAATTGATTGAATTATTTTAAGGCTAGAGAACAGCCTCTCTACACTAACTTGGGTTTGGTGGCAAAGCGGTGACCCATAGGCCAACATTCTAACAATCTCGGGGTATAAAGGAATTGCCTCATGACAGTCAGTTTTGATGATGGGTTGAACTTTTCTACTTCTTTGAGAGCAATTGAAAAATTTTGCTGAAATACAGTCAGTCTGTTTGCTGTGGGAGTGGAATCTTTTTCTCTGCGGAAACGCTTTGCCTGCTCCATGTCATCCAGGTGGCTTTAATGTTACCTGAGGGTTGGCCATCTCCACAAGAAAGGGTTTCAGCTCAACCAATAGCTCAATCATCAAATAGCTACTGACCCACCGTGACTTGATCTACAATTGCCCCTTTCCCAGCACGTCTCTTCAAGATAGAATCAATTTTAGGGGTTCAGGCAGCAATAGCCAATTGCCTCACCTTGCCAATCAGAGTCCCAGCATGTCCCTCTTGCAGACTGTCTCTTATCGCCAGCTGCAGGGGTGTGCACAGCGCACGTGATAATATGACAGAATTTTTGAAGCAGCTTCAGCAAGATTAATTCTAGAGTATTATGTTGCTGTTGTTCTGTGGAATTTATCGGGTTTGTTCCTCAGTTACAAGATCGGGATGTGGCCTTCCATCTCACACATACTGAATCAAAGTTTTCTTCTAACTGTTGTTCACTTCCTTATTCTCATTCATCAGTTTAATTTTTAACGTGTCATATTTGAAGACTTTTGTCTGTTACAATAGCAAAAAATCTGTTCTTTGTGTTCAAAATCTTCTAAAAACATTTTCCACTAAGGCCTGGAAACTGACTGGTGTGATGAGCTTTAGTGTCCTTTAGTGTCCTTTACTGCCAGTGTCCTGGTAACAAATTTTTTGTTGTCACAAACAAATCGAACATTTATAGCAAAATAGTTCACTCTGTGACGTGTGCAGGCGTCCATTTTAAGATATATTTTTGGTGTCGCTCTGATCCTTCTCAGTCACAGATTTGAAAACTTCTGGGTGGAAGCGGTATAAATGTCTTTTTAGATTGGAGGCTCTCGGAGCGTTTTTATCGCTTCCTGAATATGTACTGATTTTGACATCACAGAATTTGTTTTCATCTGGGCCACTTATCTTACACTGACACACAAAATATTTTTTATCTTCCTTTGGTGTGAAATGCTCAAGACACCCTGACTTCATATGAAGCTTCTTATAAATTTTATAATAATATAAAATTGTCCACAAAATAATTTTGTCCTATAAAAAAAAAAAAGGTATATTGTAATCTCTGAAAGAATGGTGGTATAACTTTTGGGTAGAAATAAAACAAACTTTGCATTTAAAAACAATAGTACAAGATTGTCATGACCCAAAAAAAAGTATGTAATATGTGTTTTATTAGATGTTTTTACTCTGACTCTGGATACAGGGCCTGAAAAACTGTCTTGGGCTAAGACTTTTTGTTGCCCTTTGCAACCAAATCAGAGCCTTAAAAAGCCAAAACAAAAGCTCTGCTTTCATTTATCCACAGCCATATATGAAAGGGGAGCTCTGATTGGGTTTCTATGGGCAACAAAAACTTCTACACTAGACAGTTTTCATTACTCAGAGCCTGGGTGTTTTACATCATACTGCTTCACAGTCTACAAAGTGAAACTACTAGCAGTGCTTTGGCAACAGCTTTTACAACTACAGTACTTTCTCACAAATTTTTCTGTATTTCTAAATAGGAGATGTTAGAAAACAGTTCCCCTTAAATTCTTTTGTATAGCATATATAAAGCCATCAGAGCAGCTAATCTCTCCAAACAAGAGCTCAGATGAGAAGCAAAATAACACATAAAAGCATACAGAGAGAACATATACTGGAGAATTGATTTATGCACAGTTTTTTGAAAAGTATGATATGCTAAGAAGTACTTGCCTTAAAGGATTTTTTTCAGCACGTGATTCACTGGTGACAAGCAGTCACTCTGTCTCCTCAGGCTGTGGGTGGGTCTCCCGCAGTGATTAGCGTATATTAACTCAAGCCCTTTTTCTGACAGAGCAGGAAATTGTTTTTTCCAACACACTACAGATAAAGTCAAGCTTTCCAGTCCTCACAGTCACAACACTTGTATACTTTGCTTACTGCAGTTAATGGTGCTAAACCTTTTAAGTTCACTCAGAACTCAGTCCATCATTCCGTGGGGGGGAGGTTAATCCCCTCAGCTAATCAGATAAGTCTTTTTGGTTTTGCACGTTACCATAGAAACCCGTGGTGCAGTGAGAGGGACCTGCTGAACTGTCTATAGTTCATGACTGAAGTAAAATCTACTGACCAAAAATATTTACAAAAATGTTGTCTTAAAAAGTCCCTTTATGTATGTGAGCAACTTCTTTAATCTGTTTTCTCTAGCAGATCTGTGATGAGTGCAGCCATTCCTTCCCAGTGCTTTTTCCTCTGATCTGTAGCAAGAAGCTTCCCCAAAACTGAGCATGTACATAAATGCAGCACACATTCATTTCAATTAAGAGCCTAGATGCTTATTTAAGGAATAGAGCAGACCTTTACGGACATTTCATTATTTTCACAAATTCTTATGAAAATATATTCAGCACATACTGCAATGAACTAACTGGACCAATTTATAATATATTTTGGGAGTCGGAGCCGGTCTATTTTATTCGGACTCCGACTCCACCAAAATGGGCACCGACTCAGACTCCACAGCCCTGCAACCCGCCTCCACCTGTCACCCCTGAAACCTACCAAAAACCCAACCTCCACCTACAGTCTAAAGCATCCCCTCCTGTACCCTGCTTCCTTCTCACCACTCTAAACCCCTCCTCTATCTCTGTGTGACAGGCACTCTGTGCTCTTCAACGCCCTCAGTGTTTTACTGAGAGGAGGGGGCAGAGCTAATTGGCACTGGGCAGTTGCGGAACTAATGCCATAGCAGTCGTAGTGACTGCTACGGGGCCTGCACTTACCGAGGGACCCGGTCGACAACAAGCAGAAACTTAATTTTTACTGCCAGCAGGGCCCTGTCATAAGATAAGTATCATCACTAGGGGGCAGCCCGGTCCCCTCATAACTCCACGGGCCTGCTAAAATGTATCTTAGAAGAGCTGAGCTACTGCCCCCAGTGGCCCCCTCCTTCCCTCTTGTCCGTGCTGACACTGAACTCCAGCGGCTGTATTCGGCTTCCTTGATGTCTGTGCACAGTTGGAATGGTGGAAAAGGGGTGTATGCACTGCCGGGCTGAGGGCCGCTCATGACAGGAAGCTGCTGCCATGTAGCCACCCCCTATGTCTTCCCAAGACCTCTGGACTCCCTGGACTGAGTGAGCCAGCTGCACTGCGTACAAGTAAGTGTATGAGTATCTGTATTGTGCGTGTGTATGAATAAATATCTGTGTGTAGATGAGTGATTTGTTTGTATGTATTATCTACTAAGTGAACAGTACTCAGTTCAGGGTAAAGATGCTCTCACAACAAAAACATGAAGTAAAATCTATTGTGTAAAAATCAAAGAATTGCAGTCCACTAGTATCAGAAATATCAGTATATGTCTAGCGTGTGACTGGTGTGTGTGGCATGTTTCTAGCGTGTGCAGGATGTGACTGGCGTGTGCAGGATGTGCCTGACGTGTGATTGGCGTATGCAGCGCGTGACCGGTGTGCGCGGGATGTGTCTAGCGCGTGACCGGTGTGTGCGGGATGTGTCTAGCGCGTGACCGGTGTGTGCGGAATGTGTCTAGCGCTGTTTTTGGTTTACACTATTTTTTACGTAATTCTTGATGGAACACGTGATAAGTTCATTTTTCTTCTTTTACAGATTGGGAGGGAGGGAGTTTGCTATGGGGCCCTGCCATTTCTAGTTATGCCCCTGACACTGGGGTCATTCATCTGATAGCAGCCTATACTGGATGCTGTCAGAAGAATGGGGAGGAGTTGGGGACGCTTGAATCTGATGAAGTTGGCAGTCTCTCAAGCATATTTTATGGCTGGTGTTAAAAAAAAAAATAAAAAATAGAAGCACGTTGGCTTTTTGGCAATTCCTCTTTAAGACAGACCTACAGTACTAAGGGTTATAATCAGTATTTGACTGTAGTGCCTTTGGCCCACCGGGGGAGTTGGTTCTGGGGGCCCACCTTACAGCTATTGTACATAAATGTACAAGCCTCTTATACTCTGCCTCTTCCATCTTTTTCTCTGCCTTGCTGCCTCTCCTAAGAATACATATGCAGTTGCAAAGCAACCCCAGGTCTGCCATACTCCAGGACTCTCTGGGGGTTTCCCCTATGGGACAGTTCAAGCCTAGTTATAATTGCCTGTCGTCTTTGGTTAGTTGCTTTTTTGTCATGAAAGAGCTGAAAAGTTCCCTTTAAAATAGAATACAATGAGCCACATACTAAAAAAAATTGCCCAAAGATAATCAATATTATCCACATTTGTTCAAGAGCATTTAAAGGATCTGTCTTTGCAACTTTAACAGAAGTAACATCTAGCCACATGTTTTCGCTTTATTCATCTATAATCCACCATGAAGTAATATTGTCGAACAGTTAGACATAAAAAAACAAACAAATATGAAGTAAGACTCAGGCAAGTCATTTTAATTTTTTTACTTTGGTCATGATGACTTAATAACTGGAAAAACTCCAGCTAAAACGGACATAGAAAAAGAGTAGGGAATCTTAGTGAACTGTAAACTTAATTGTAGCAGCCAGTGTCAGGCAGCAGCTACCAAGGCAAATAAAATTTTGGGTATATCAAAAAAGGTTCTAGCTCTGTACAAATCACTAGTCCATTCACACATGGAATATTCTATGCCGTTTTGGGCATTGGTGCACAGGAAAGACATTGTAGAGCTGGAGCGAGCCAAAGGCAAATGATGAAAATAATAAAAGGACTGGGTGGACTACAATACACAGAAAGATTAGCAAGGTTAGGGTTATTTAGTTTAGAGAAAAGATGACGTCAGGGGACATATGTTTAAATATATCAAAGATTAATATAGAGATCTCTCAAGTGATCTATTTATACCCAGGACTGTATCAAGAACAAGGGGACATCCTCTATGTCTAGAGGAAAGAAGGTTTCTACATAAAAATAGAAAGGGATTCTTTACTGTAAGAGCAGTGAGAAAGTGAAAAACTCTTCCACGTGAATTTTTCATGATGAACTCACTAACAGAAGTCAAGAAGGGTCTGGATAAATTTCTAGTTGTAACAATATAACAAGTTATAGTGACCAGGATTCTGGAGAAGGGTCTGGATACATTTCTAGATGTAATAATATAACAGGATATAGTGACCAGGATTCTGGAGAAGGGTCTGGATACATTTCTAGATGTGATAATATAACAAGTTAAAGTGACCAGGATTCTGGAGAAGGGTCTGGATACATTTCTAGATGTAATAATATAACAAGTTATAGTGACCAATATTCTAGAGAAAGGTCTGGAGACATTTCTAGATGTAATAATATAACAAGTTATAGTGATCAGGATTCTGGAGAAGGGTCTGGATACATTTCTATGTGTAATAATATAACCAGTTATAGTGACCAGGATTCTGGAGAAGGGTCGCTGATCCAGAGATTTATTCTGATGCGATTGGAGTTGGGGAGGAATTTTTTTTCCATAAAATGAGGACAATTGGCTTCTACTTCATGTTTTTATTTGCCTTTCTCTGGATCAACACCATAGAACAATAGGCTGAACTGGATGGATAGATGTCTTTTTCCCAAACCTGACAAACTATGTAACTATGTTTGCATAACAATCCTTTTAATAAGAAAGTGATTCACGTTGTTGCTGGTGCTGTGTATACCCAGATATTGTGTTTTGTGAATTGGTCGAGCTTAGTCCGGTTTGGATAGTTATTTGTTCATAGTTGATAGAAGCCCTATTTGTCTTAGTTCTGTGTGTCAGTCTTTCTGTGTGTTCTATTCCCAAGTTCTGTGGTGATGTTGAACCATTTTTGGTAGGGCCTGCGTAGTGGGGACATTGGTAGGGATATTGTCCGGATAGGATAGGGCTAGGGGCATCAGGTTACAGACCGAGTTAGTGAAAGTTAGTTGTTAGGGTCAAGTGTTTTTAATTGTCTTTGGATTCAAGTCATTTATCCTTTCCTCTCCATCCTTGCACTTGTCATTGTCCTCTTTAATGTCTATCATCCATTTGTAAGTCCTTACATTTATTTTTTGAGACACGCTTCGTATTACTCCATGTTAACAATTTTGTTGCCGTCTGTGCCAACCACCGTCCCAACGTATTTAAAGAGGCATCATGGCAAACACTAAACCTTTTTAAGTGCTGTGCTATTCAAATTTTAATCCCTTACCAACATTTGACGTAGGAGTACATCATAGTGTCAGTAATCCCGCTGCATTGGCTGCGGGTTCTCTTGTCCCTGCTGTTTAACTGTTTAGACACCGCAGCAATTGCATCCACGGTGTCTAAATTAATGGAAATGGTGCCAGGGTATTTCTCACTCCGATCGACACCCCTGCGCAAAGATCGCAGGGTGCTTATTGTTTAACATGGTGCCTGAAAGCCTTGTGAAGGCTTCAATCACTGCCATGTCTGTGATTAAAACATTTCCTGCCCCAGGCAGGAAGTGCTAGAACGACCATCTTTGAACACCCTTTTCCATTGTTTATACAATGCAAAAGGGTATACAAATGATAGAGACCCCTAGTGGTCAAATACCCTAGGGGAACTGAGAAAAAAAGTTTTTAAAGTAAAAAATAAAAATATATTAAAAAGTTCAAATCAACCCCCTTTTGCCATTTTGCAAAAAAATAATAAAAAGTTACACATAATTGGTATTGACACATTCATAAGTCTGGTATATTAAATTTGACATAATTTGTCCCATAAGCTGAACATCGTAAAAAAAATAAATAAATTGCAGTTTTCTGGTCATTTCACATTCAGTAAAAATTGGAATAAAAGTGATCAAAAAAGAGTTACATCTGTCTCAAAATGGTGCCAATAAAAAGTACACTTCAGCCCGCAAAATAAATCACTCTCACTCAGGTTCATAAGTGTAAGTACAAAAAAGTTATTGGTTGCGGCGCTGCAGCGAAAATGTAAAAATTAGAAAATGTTTGGACTTTATTTACAGTTCTGAAACATAACGAAAACATATTTGGTATTTTCAGAATCGTATAAACCTGCAGAATACAGATAATACATCATTTATACAGAAGAGTGAACACCGTAAAAAAGTTAGATTTTATTTTTTTTTTAAGTTTTATTATACACCATTTAAATAATACAATCAACAGTCAAAAGACAATGAACAACATGAGGTGATTTCCTTTGTGGACACTAAGTGAAATGAGCACAATGGCCAGGAAATTTTGTGAGAATACTGTAGATCGCTGAAGGAAATGCAATGGAGGAAAAGTTCTGCCAGTATATCTAGTGAATGACGTAGTCCCATAGAAAGAAGGTGGTCGAGTCAGATCTAGACCCTTACTCATAAAGCCAAATTAGTATCATAAGCCAAAGAAAGCAAATGGCAATGTAAGATTTAATAGAGGAGAAACAAATTGCTGTAAACTTGTAGGTTTTCAATGCCAGCAGATTGGAATGTGAAAAAAAAACCTTCATGAAAATGGTGAGGAAACTGGAGAATAACTCATCAGATCTCTTTCTAGATACTAGGTTTTAAAGGGGTTGTCTCACTCAATCGATTCCGGATACCGCAGTCCTGTTTTCTCGGTTTCATTTTTGAGTTCAGGGGGGTGTTTACTGGTTACTTTTGGCCTGCAAGGATGAGCTGCTGAGGACACCAGGTCTGTAGCTGTAGCGACCAGCGCTGACAGCCTATCAAAAGAGATCAAACAGGTCTGTAGCTATAGTAACGTGGAGAGCTGATGCAGCCCATAGAAGAGGAGGTATCTAGAAACAAGTAGGACATTATTAACCTCTTACCGCCACAGTCAGTTTTGGTCTTACTGAAAGAGCCCAATTTTTTAAATCTGACATGACACTTTATGTGAGAATAACTTTTTGACACTTTTACCTATCCACGTGATTCAGAGTGTTTTCTTGTACACATTGTGTTTTAATATAGTAAGACACTTTGGTCCATGCAACCCTTATTTGTGAAAAATATCAAAATATCGTGAAAATTTGGAAAAATTTGCCATTTCTAAACTTCAAACATTTCTGCGTGTAAGACATCATTATTCCATTCAAAATAGTTTACAACTAGAATCTAACATATGTCTACTGTAGGTTAGCATCATTTTTTAAACCTAATTCATTTAATTACAACATTAGGGGGCTTAGAAATTTAGTAGTAATTTAGAGAATTTGTAACAAGATTATTTTTTTAGAGACTAGTCCAGTTCTGATGTGGTTTCGAGGGGCCTCTATGGTAATACCCCCAAGAATGACTCCATCTAAGACACTGCACCCCTTAGTATTTATAACAGCGTTTAGGAAGTTTGTTAACCCATTAGATATTTCACAGAAATTAAAGCAATATGGAGGTGACATTTCAAAATGTTCCTTTTTTTTCAGATTTTCAATTTTTATCCATTATTCACTGGAACACTGTAGATGTGACCAGATAAATGAAAATCAAAATCAATTCCCCAGATTTTGCCGTTTTTAGAGATACCCCATATGTGGCTGTAATGTACTATTTGGCTCAACCACAAGTCTCAGAATGGAGCATATTCTGGACTTTGGGGTCTCATTCTCAATACAATTCTATTAAACAACCATTACAGGTTTGTGGACACCCTAAGGTGCTAAAACTTAATAAACACCCCTAAAAAGACCCCATATTGGAAACGACACTCCTTAAGGAATATATCCAGGGGTGCAGTGAGTATATAGACCCCACAGGTGTTTCACAGATTTTTTTAGCGTTCAGTGGTGAAAATGAAACAAAATATTTTTTTCCAATCTGCAATTTTAGCTGAAAATGTTTTACATTAAATTTTTACAAGGAATTTTGGAAAAAAAGCACTCCAAATTTTGTTGCGCAATTGCTGTTGCATGATTGTCACTCACCATGCCCACAATGCATTGCGGGGCCCTGGTGACGTCACAGACAGCCTGGAACTGTTTCTTACAAAACTCCTGGGGTGTCAGGTATTCAGCAATGGCACAATCGCCGCTGCTGTACCGATGGAAGGCAGTTGGAGCTCCCTCTTTCTGTCTTTGTCTTAGCTGCGGCTATGATAATACATTGCGGCAGCTAAGGGGTTAATCACCCGAGGCTGGAGCGCACTCCGGCCCCGGGTGATGCAGCATGAGGCCAGCGATAATATACAACTGGTCCCATGTCGCAATTGTGCGGGGCTCGCTTGTGAGCCTGCACAATCTGCAGGAGATACTGGTATGTCCATTTGCGGGGACGCACCTCCCACTAGGACGTACCAGTACGTGCCATTTTGGGAAGCGGTTAATGGACACATATTGCAAAGTGACTTGTTTTTGGAAGATATAACTTAAAACGCAATCCTTGTAGTGAGACAACCCCTTTAGCGGGGTTTTGCCACGATGTAATGTTGACGTGGGATCCTCCAAAATGGGTATTTAATCACTTTTCTAAATATAGGTCATTACAAAAAGTGAAGCCTGTGAGAGCTACAGCTTTCTTTACAAGCCCTTATCTGCTTAACAGTTTGCATTAGACACGATCAGCTCTCACGCTTCTGTCGGGACTTCTTATCTGATGACAAGGAACGTGACTGAGCTTTCAAGGGACTGTGGAGAAAGATGTTGTGTCTTTTGTATAGAGAATCCACTGGTTCTAATGTTTTATTTGAGTACACATTGCACAATGCTCCCCGATTCTTCTGCTTCCTTAGAGTTGCTGCTCGGGCCCCCTCCCTCTCCTCTGTGAGGCAGCCCGTGACTCATCATGCTTTGTTTATAGTCTCTCCGGATCAGATTAAGAGGTAATGAACTCGCTTTATGGCAAAATCCCTTTTAAGTCAATATAATGTTGCTTTAATTTAACTTGAGTTCTAACAAATTTTACCATATCTTAAGTGTCCACTTGTATCCTTCAAGTTAAAATTTTTACTGCGATCAAAGAAATGACATGCAACTCTTTGATTGCATCCGCAAGACGGACCCGACAGGCGCGATGCAAACACACAGCGGCGATCTCTCATGTGAACGCCGCTGCGTGTTTTTCATTGCCAGCAGTGATAAACGCACTGCTAATTGCCAGATTCGTCTCTGGGTCCATTCTGATGGACCCAGAGCGTATCTGAAAAGTGGAAGAACATACCCTAAGCCACAAAAGCTGTGGGTCAAAAAGTCTGTTCAAGAGAAAACCACCATAAAATTCTGAGAGAATGTGAAATAGAGTTGGAGGCTGAAATCAAGATTTTCGCAGCCGGCTTCTACTTGAGTTCAGAAAGATGTGTTTGGAGGAAAAAAAAATAGGGTCTGCTGTGAAGGCTCTTTAAGAGTCCTAAAATTAGGAATATAATTATTTTATATGTAGAGGTAAACATCATTTCAAATTCCCTTAAACTGCATCTTGTTTTGAATTATTTTAAAATGGAGCACAACATATTACCAAGTGACAATGTAGTTTCTGTTTTATGGGTAAGTGCAATTTTACCTGATGTTTGAGGTACAATGCACTTGGAAACAAGCAAACAAGTCCCAGCTCACCTGTGATACCATTGTAGAGGAGCACGGAACCATGTTGGACAGCACTAATGACATACCACAAAAATAGAAGAAAATTCCAGCTCTTTCCATAAAAAATGACCGCTTAGGCCTCGTTCACACGGCTTATTTGTCCGCGGATTGGCGCCGTACTCCGCGCCGGATTTGCGCTGCAGTACGGCGCCAATCCATCGGAGTAATTACGGTAATCCACAGGTCTCATCGAGAACAGTGGATTCCGTCGCGCCTCCACGCTCGGCGAATCCACCGCGGGGGAGAAAGTGACATGCACATTATTTACGGCGCGAACGCGCCGTAGATAATGACAATCTATGGGGCCAAGGAGCGGCGCCACGGCCTCGTCCCGCCCCTTATTCACGCCGGATTTGCAAGCGCAATCCGGCTCACAAATCCGCCGTGAATAAGCCGTGTGAACACGGCCTTACGTGTTTTAGGCACTAGAACAGGCTCTTACATAAGGAAGTTGCATGATTTGTTGTGTTATGCTATGAACAAGGGCCATTTGTAGTGCCTGAAATGCGTAAGTGACTGTTCTTTTCTGGATTTTATACTTCCATAATAAAGTAGTCAAGGAAAAGATGGAATTTTATTTTTGAGGTTTATCATCAGTGCTATCCATCCTTATTCCATGCTCCTCCTCAACCAGATATCGCAGGTGAGATGGGGCATGCTTCCTTGTTTCCAAATACAGTGTACCTCAAAAATACCAGGCAAAACGACAACTCTCCGTGAAACAAAAACTATACTGTGGCATGGTAATACGTTGCATCTGTAAAGTATTTAGACCCTTTCCCTTTTTTCACATTTCGCTATGTTGATTTTATTTTAGCGCAAGGCTTCAAGTTTCTACCCAACATTCTGCACCTACCACACCATTATGACAAAAAGAATTTTAGACATTTTTGCATATTTCACATAGATATAAGTATTGAGACAACCCTAGGGGCTTCCCATCTCTCTAGATCGTTTTTGAAATGTTTCTAAATATAGATTTGACTCCACCTGGGTTAAATTCATTTGACCTGACATGATTTGGAAAGATAAACCACTGCCTATAAAAGGTCTCTGTCACAATCTGCAACTTTCCTTGTCTCCTCTCTGTCAGCAACTTTCCATTGGAGGTTGGAATCTGCCTCTGTTTTGTCTGCTGTTACCGTCCAACAAGGTGACAATTAATACCTCTCCCAGGTGTAGCTCTTCAGTTATCAGGCCCAGCTATATAGCCCTGCGTCTAGCTCCACTCTGGGCCGGAGTATTGGTGATGTAGTGCTAGGGTATGCTGTACTATGCTTGAAAATGGCTCTATTTGTTTTTCTTGAGCAGAAACATTGCACTTTTGTACTTTGGATTCTGAATAAAAGAATATTTTTATGCTGACGTCCCTGCTTTGGATATTTTTGGATACGTTTGACGTGGGCTGGCTACCCTGCCTTGGGGAGGTCTGTTGCATGTCTTATTTGATATAGAAGTGTCTGGAATTATGGTGCTGTCCCAACCTTTGTTCATTTGGGAGCATGCTGTACTAGTTTCAAGCCCTCGGTGGTCCTGCGATTTCGTGTTTGGTGTTCCGGAGATTCTGCGCTCCTGTGACCCTAGCCTGTTGTTGCCTGCCTGTTTCCTGAACCCAGCACATCTGGTTTCATCTCTTCCTTGCCCTTGGATTTGATTACCGTGTTTCCTGTTTCTGCTGGTATCTGGTCTTGGTGCCTAGATCACATCCAGTGTCTGCTGTACCTTCCGTTGTTAGTGTCTGCATCTCATCCAGTGTCTGCTTTTCAAGTCTGCTTTTCCTAGTCGCACCTGCTGTCCAACTCTGCAAGTTCCTTGGTTGTTCCTCCTGTCCCAAGCCTGCAGTTTCTCAGTTGTTCCTTCTGGTCCAAGCCTGCAATTCCTCACTTTTTCCACCTTGCTGAAGCCTGCAGTGCCTCAGTTTTTCTACCTTGCCCTAGCCTGCAGTTCTTAAGTTGTTCCTCCGTGTCCAAGCCTGCAGTTTCTCAGATGTTCCTCCTGGTTCAAGCCTACTGTTTGTCAGTTGTTCTTGCTTGTCCAAAACTGCAGTTCTTCAGTTATTCCTCTTGGTCCAAGTCTGCAGTTCCGGAGTTGTTTCTCCTGGTCCAAGCCTGCAGTTCATCAGTTGTTTCTCCTGGTCCAAGCCTGCAGTTCGTCAGTTGTTCCTCCTGGTCCAAGGCTGCAGTTAGTCAGTTGTTCCTCCTGGTCCAAGGCTGCAGTTAGTCAGTTGTTCCTCCTGGTCCAAGCCTGCAGTTAGTCAGTTGTTCCTCCTGGTCCAAGCCTGCAGTTCGTCAGTTGTTCCTCCTGGTCCAAGCCTGCAGTTCGTCAGTTGTTCCTCCTGGTCCAAGCCTGCAGTTTGTCAGTTGTTCCTCCCGGTTCAAGCCTGCAGTTCGTCAGTTGTTCCTCCTGGTCCAAGCCTGCAGTTCTTCGGTTGTTCCTCCTGGTCCAAGCCTGCAGTTCTTCAGTTGTTCCTCCTGGTCCAAGCCTGCAGTTCTTCAGTTGTTCCTCCTGGTCCAAGCCGGCCGTTCGTCAGTTGTTCCTCCTGGTCAAGCCTGCAGTTTCGTCAGTTGTTCCTCCTGGTCCAAACCTGCGGTTCTTCGATTGTTCCTCCTGGTCCAAGCCTGCAGTACTTCAGTTGTTCCCCCTGGTCCAAGCCTGCAGTTCGTCAGTTGTTCCTCCTGGTCCAAGCCTGCAGTTCGTCAGTTGTTCCTCCTGGTCCAAGCCTGCAGTTCGTCAGTTGTTCCTCCTGGTCCAAGCCTGCAGTTCGTCAGTTGTTCCTCCTGGTCCAAGCCTGCAGTTCGTCAGTTGTTCCTCCTGGTCCAAGCCTGCAGTTCCTGAGTTGTTCCTTCTGGACCAAGCCTGCAGTTCCTCAGTTGTTCCTCCTTGTCCTTTATCTATCACAGAAAAATTATAACCCCAAATATAAAAACATCAAAGCTTTATTTCAATTAGTTAAAACTTAGATATAGCACACTATTCCCTTACTTCAAAAAACTAAATTAATTACATATAAGATAGAAAGAGGGAGTATACTTAGCTTCCAAAAGGAGTTATTCACCAATCCTGCACCAATATGGTCCACAAGAGTTGGATACTTCCACTTTTAACCCGAAACTGGTCCTTTAATATAATAAGCATACTACCTCTATAAACACCCTATTTAAGCCCTAAGAAATGCCTTTATGGAGTAGTCGCCCCGATAAGGGCGGCCCCACATTAATGGCTTACACCCTAGGCAACACTAGTATATACTTAATTAGGGCCAATGGGTATATACAGTAGAGAGATTTAAAAAAATATATAGTCTCCAACGCGTTTCCCCAAATCAGGTTCATCAGGGGAGTCAGTCTCTCAGATACATGTAGATAGTCCACGCCATGATGGAAGAGCGTCCCCCAATCTCATAAGGACCTCCTTAAATATACCTCACAGAGATTAGACCAGTTGGTGAACCACCCATCTTATTAACATATATATCAACATATACTCCTATGTCTCAAATGTATGCGTGCGCAAATGACTGATTTGGAGGCCGTGCATCGGGCATGCGCGGGTATTCTGAAGCCGCGCACGCGCAGTTACCAATTCCGGACGCCGACTACTGAGGGCGCATGAAGCTGCAGAGATGTGCGGCAAGTATTACTGTCAGTGTTTGAATACTGACAGCTTCATACAGGAGCCTTATAGTAGCTGTACTTATCACCTGGTGCATACATTTGAGACATAGGAGTATATGTTGATATATATGTTAATAAGATGGGTGGTTCACCAATTGGTCTAATCTCTGTGAGGTATATTTAAGGAGGTCCTTATGAGATTGGGGGACGCTCTTCCATCATGGCGTGGACCATCTACATGTATCTGAGAGACTGACTCCCCTGATGAACCTGATTTGGGGAAACGCGTCGGGAGACCATATATTTTTTGAAATCTCTCTACTGTATATACCCATTGGCCCTAATTAAGTATATACTAGTGTTGCCTAGGGTGTAAGCCGTTAACGTGGGGCCCAAGGGAAGGAAGAAACAGATGGACCCGGCGCACGTGTAATGGAAACAGAAAAAAGCCCAGGCTATAGGCTTTTCATTAGAAGAGTTTTTTTTATTCTTAAAAATGACTCGGTGTTACCGAGACAAAATTAAAAACATAAACATAAAAAGTACTTGACGCGTTTCGCGCGTACAGCCGCGCTTCATCAGAAGTAAAAATATTCAAGGAACACTGAGTATATATAATGTTATCAATACATATCATTGGTTGTTTGTTTTACAGGTAAATGACGTGAACAGGAACAGGTGTGAAGAAAGAAGAGACGTAATTGGACAGGGGAAGTGTCAATCTGATGTGAAGACGAACGAAGGAAGAGACGGGATGACCCGGGGTTAGACTAGAACCCCGAGGCACATGTCTATCTTGATGTGTGTGCAAGACAACAATAAAAACAAAAAGTTGTGAATTTGTGTTGAGTGAGCTGATTTCTGTGTGTACGTGAACTAATAAGGTGATACTCTCGGGTGGCGATGTAGATAAATCACCACTGGAGATGGACCAATGGAAATGAAAAATACTTCTCTATAGAGAATATCAGAAGAAAGTGTTATGAGAGTCGTGGTTAAATGTACGTGGGGCCGCCCTTATCGGGGCGACTACTCCATAAAGGCATCTCTTAGGGCTTAAATAGGGTGTTTATAGAGGTAGTTTACTTATTATATCAAAGGACCAGTTTCGGGTTAAAAGTGGAAGTATCCAACTCTTGTGGACCATATTGGTGCAGGATTGGTGAATAACTCCTTTTGGAAGCTAAGTATACTCCCTCTTTCTATCTTATATGTAATTAATTTAGTTTTTTGAAGTAAGGGAATAGTGTGTTATATCTTAGTTTTAACTAACTGAAATAATGCTTTAATGTTTTTATATTTGGGGTTATAATTTTTCTGTGATAGGTTTTTGAGACCCTGATGTAGATATTTGCTTGCTGTAAGATTATAATCCTTGTCCTTTATGGCAGAGTGTCTGGCAAGAAACCTCTCCTCAGTAAAAGACACATGAAAGCCCACCAGGCATTTGCAAATAATCACCTACAGGACTCTCAAACTGTTAGAAAAAAAGATTCTGTAGTCTAGTGAACTCTAAGCTTCATGTATGGAAGAAACAGGGCACTACTTTTCACTTGTCCAATACCATCCTTACAGTGATAACCCCTGATTCAGAGGGCTCTGGAACTCAGTATGGGCCAAAGTTTCATCTTGCAGCAAGACAATGACTCTAGGAACACAGCCTAGATAACAAAGGAGTTGCTTAGAGCTAACTGTGAATGTCCTAGAGTGGCCCAGAGAGACGCCCTTATTTGAACCCAAACACACACTGCTGGTGAGATCGGAAAATGGCTGTCCAGCTTCAGAGTTTCTAAAAATATAGGTGTGCAAACCTTGTGGCATCATTCTTTAAGAAGACTGGAGGCTGTTATAATTGCCAAAGGTGCCTGGGAAAAGGTCTGAATACCTATGTCAATGTAATATCTTTTTTCCTTTTCAAAAAATGAGCAAAGACTAAATATTCTGTATTGACGCTGTCCTTCCAGGGAATTGAGCGCATAAGGATGGGGAAAAAACATTTTTTTAAATTTTATCCCAAAATATAAACAATAAGTTAAATGGTCAAATGTAGTATATACATTATGCTTCAGGAGCCTATTGCTTCCATGTCACATGGTCTTTTATCTACTTTTAGGGACTTGAAAGGATTATGTGTTAGGACTATGTAGATGAAGAAAGTGTTTTAATTTTCTTACTTAGGTAGTCCAAAAGAGGAAATATCATCTGGGCTGGAAACTCGGGCTAAGATGCCGCTCAGGGAGGATGTTTGGTGAGGTGGTGAAAAGCTCATTATCAGTTAATATTGGAGCATTAATAACCAGATGGTGAAAAGGGCAGTAAAATCTATTCTGGAATACAAACTATGATCAGTAAAACAGAATGTACTCACAGGTCTTCATGCATCATAGAGATATAGGCAGTCAATGTGTTCAGAAAGTGGTGGACAACATTTTGCTACACCATAGCAAATTTAAGAAAACTAATATTACGGTAGAAAAAATTAAATTTTTGATGGAGAACCGAGGTTAAACATTTGTTACAGTCTAAACTTTAAAATTTGCTTTGCCTATTGTGTTAAAACATTTCACTCAAATTGGACATATAATAATCTTTTTCAGAGTGAATTCTCTGGTGTACAATAAGATATGCCTTCCTAGTGAAAGATTTCCCACACTCTGAACACGAAAATGGCTTCTGTCCTGTGTGAGTTCTCTGATGATTCACAAGATCAGACTTATGCCTGAAACATTTCTCACACTCTGGACATGAGAATGGTCTCTCTCCAGTGTGAATTCTCTCATGTTCAATCAGATGCCATTTCCTAGTGAAAGATTTCCCACACTCTGAGCACGAAAATGATTTATCCACAATGTGAGTCTTCTGGTGTTTAACAAGATATGCCTTTTGGCTAAAACATTTTCCACATTCTGAACATGAAAATGGTGCTCCCCCGGTGTGAGTTATCTGATGTACAATAAGATGCTTTTTCCTAGTAAAACATTTCCCACACTCTGGACATGAAAATGGTTTCTTCCCTGAGTGAATTCTCAGATGTTCCACGAGAGTGGCTTTCATGGTGAAACATTTCCCACACTCTGAACATGAAAATGGCTTCACCCCTGTGTGAGTTCTCTGATGTTTATATAGATGTGACTTCTGGGTAAAACACTTGCCACATTCTGAACATGAAAATGGCTTCTCTCCCGTGTGAATTCTTAGATGTTCCACAACACTTGATTTCTGACTAAAGCACTTCCCACATTCAGGACAAGAAAATGGTTTCTCCCCCGTATGAGATCTTTGATGAACCTGAAGATCTGATTTCTGGCAAAAACATTTCTCACATTCTGGACATGAAAATGGCTTTTCCCCTTTGTGTCTTCTTTGATGTTTAAAAAGTTGTGATTTTTGGCGAAAACTTTTCCCACATTCTGGACAAGAAAACAGATCCTCATCTCTGTGGACTCTCTCGTGCTTAAACAAGTTAGTTTTCCTTTTAAAACATTTTCCACATTCGGAACATGGAAATATTTTAACCACTGTATCTCCCATTCTTTGTTTAACAACCTGTGATTGACCAGACAAAGATTTCTTGTGTTTAGTGGGATCAATAGATGGATTTCTGCTGTGAATGTTGGCGGAAAAATGTATAGCATGAAGTGTATCTGAATGTTCTTCACAATTATCTTCTGCAATGTCGTTATTTCTTACTTCATCATCTGGAAATAAAAGTATATGGCCCGCAAAGTTTTTGGTCCAGTCTTCTGTTGGAAATAGAAAAGTATTTTATTTATTCTTTTTCAAATTAATTTATACATTTAGTTTCTCGTACAAACACCAAAACATGTCTCAAAATACAGGTAACAACAGATTAAAAGGCTTTTCCCATCTGGCTGTTTCACAGAGCCCATCACAACCAGCTTCAGGTTCACACTTCCTGTTCTGTCTGTGGGTGGTTCTACAGCAGTGACTAACATTTCAGCTCTACTATTCCTAGCTGAGCCTGTTAGGACATTGGTGTTTAAGAGGTTTTCACAGCAGGACAGAAGGCTACAGAGTTAAGATTCCTTTACCTGTGCCTACATGTTTAAAGCTAATCTTTGAGGTGAAAATACCTCTTTAAGTTCTCTTTTCTTTCTGTGTCACATTTAGTTATGAAAGCAGATGTTTCATTGCAGATGATAGTTTATGAATACCCTCTATGTTCACTCGGATATGTTGCACTTATTTTAATTCATTATTGTATCTTTCTTACTGCAGTATGTCAAATGTTTGTTTTTTGTTTTATTTTTAAAACTCATAATAAAATCTAAATTTTTAAAAAAAAGAACTGGACTGGTTGCTAAAAAAAAATGTATATTGCAAATTTCTTGAAAATGTGAAAATTACTACTAAATTTCTAAGCCCACTAATGTCATAAAAAAAAAAAGACAGTTAAAAAATTATGCCAACCTACAGTAGACATAGGGTAGATGCTATTTATAAACAATTTTGAGTGGAATAACTGTCTGTCTTAAATGCAGAAATTTTTGAAGCTTGAAATTAGTACATTTTTCAAATTTTTCACGATACTTTTTGGACCAAAACTTCTTACTATCTTAAAGCATAGTGTGTCACGAGAAAATAATATCTGAATCACATGGATAGGTAAAAGTGTCAAAAAGTTATTCTCAAATAAAGTGACACATGCCAGATTTCAAAAATGGGGCTCTGTCAGAAAGGCCAAAACTGGCTCCGGTGGTAAGGGGTTAAAACACACCAGAAACACATTGCTTCTGTGTGTAACATCATGGGAAAGTCTAAAGAAATCAGCCAAGATTTCAGGAAGAGAATTGTGGACTTGCACAGGATCATCTGGATCATCTTTGGGTGCAATTTCCAGATACCTGAAGGTGCCTTGTTCATCTGTACAAACAATTATACGCAAGTACAAACAAGATGGGAGTGTCCAGCCATCATACCACTTAGAAAGGAGACGGGTTTTGTGTCTCAGAGATGAGCATGCTTTGTTTCGACATGTGCATATCAACCCAAGAACAAAAGCAAAAGTCCTTGTGAAGATGCTGGCGGAAGCTGATAAGATTGTGTCATTATCCACAGTGGAGTGAGTGCTGTATCAACATTGGCTGAAAGGCCACTCTGCCAGGAAGATGCCATTACTCCAAAAGAAACATATAAAAGCCAGGTTAGTGTTTGGCCATAATGACCAGCGTTACGTTTGGAGGAAAAAAAGGAGAATATTTGAAACCTAAGAACACCATCCCAACTGTGAAACACGAGGGTGGCAGCATCGTGCTGTTGGGTTGTTTTGCTGGAGGTGAGACTGGTGCACTTCACAAAATAGATGGCATCATGGGGAAAGAAGATTATGGGTGACATGTCCGAAAATTAGCGTCACTGCGTTAGTTTTTAGGTGCATTTAATCAGTGTAAAGGGCACCTGAAAGTATGATCCTCTCAGAAATCTGGCGTCTGGTATACCTTGCATAGTAAACTTAAAGCCATGTTCACATGGCTTATTTGGGCGCGGATTGGAGCCATACTGCACACCGGATTTGCGCTGCAGTACGGCTCCAATCCGTCCAAGTCAAGTTCTCATAGAGAACTGTGGATTCAGTCGCTCCTCCCCGCTCGGCAAATCTGCCGCGGGAGGAGAAAGTGACATGCACATTATTTACGTCTCTCTCCTCCTTCATATAGATTGTAAGCCCTCACGGGCAGGGTCCTCTCTCCCTCTGTTGTGTCAGTTTGTAAGTCGATCATCGTTATCGTTGTAATGTTTCTGAGACAAGTTATGTATGTATCCCCACTTGAATATGACAAAAAAAACAACAATCAAAGAATTTGTCCAATTTGACAGTGCCATGGAAACAATGACGCTTTAAATATAAATGATAATAGAATAATATATTATTATGTTATATATATAGATTTATATACACAACACTTTTTTTATTATATACATTACAATTATGTCGTTATATATGTTGTATAAGTAAACTTTATGTTTTATTTACGTTTTCAATTATTATTTTTTTTTATGTATTTTGCTTTTTGATGTTTTTGGAATGTCTTATATGCTCATTGTAAATGTAGTATTAAATTATTCTTTATATTTTGATTGGTGTTAGAGATGGGCGAATCGATTCTAACGAAGTGGAATTCGTTTTGAATTTCAGGAAAACTTCGGTTCGCTAACGATGTAGAAATTTGGGAGGTACTTCGGCCGTGAATCGAAGTTGGCTTTTGTTGATAAAATGGCTCGCGCAGCCACCATGGCGTTTACATGGCGGCAAAGCCGACTCTGGGAGGAACGAAGGGCATAGCATGCATGACATGTGCAGAGATGAAGCTCCACAATCAAGGAGGATCCGGCGGGATTCTGTGACGTCAACCGCACTATTAATGACCGAGGCGCGCCGCTGGGACGCTCACATCTCTCACTGTACTGACAGGGAAGGTGCTTGCTGCGGGTTGATAGCGCTTTCTGAAGATAACTGATTTTACCACAGCGATTTTTGTGGTGTGTCTCAGCTTGTCTCAGAGACTGTTCTCTGAATGTTCTATTTCATGATTTTTTGTCTTGGCTATTGGATCTGAAAATCAGTTTTTTGTTTTGTGCGTCCACTGGCCAGCTGCATATACTCTTCAATATCTCAAGGTGGGATCTAAGCCATTACTGTTGTATTCATTTAATGAAAAAAACAGCGTTTTTTACAATACAAAATACCACTTCATTTTTGGCTGCTCACATTCTATTGCGCAAATTTACATCAGGGGTTAATTAAGCGTTGTTTTGAAGGTGTGCTGACAAAAATAAACACGGTTTTTTTTCAACGCCAAAAATATATCATTTTTTTTTTGGTAGCGCCTAATTAACAAGCAAAGGTTAATTACACAAATTTTATTCTCTTGTTGTGTGGCGTAGAAAATACGCCATTTGTAACTCGCTAACAAGCTACTAGTTTCGTGATTGGCTCAATTATATTGCGCCAATTTACATCCAGGGGTTATTAGCGTGTTTTGCTGGGTGTCGCTGACAAAAATATAACCGTTCTTTTTCAAGCCAATATATATATTTTTTTTGTTTTTGGTTAGCCTAATTCGACAAGCCAAAGCGTTAATTACAATTTTTATCTCTTGTTGTGTGGGTAGAAATTTACGCTCCATTGTACACGCTACAAATCTAATATTTTGTGGAGGATCAATTTCTAGTGCGCTAAACTTTACATCACAGGGTTAATTAGCGTTGTTTTTGCTGGTAGTGCTGACAAAAATTTAAAAAACCGTTTATTCTTTTTCACGCCCAACTATTATATTTTATTTGGTTAGCCTATTCACAAGCAAAGGGTTAATTACATTATATCTATTGTTGTGTGGCGTAGACAATACGCCATTGTAACACGCCACAAGCTATAGTTTGTAGGTGGTCAATTCTATTGCGCAATTTACATCCAGGGGTTAATTAAGCGTTGTTTTGCTGGTGTGCTGACAAAAATAAACCGTCTTTTTCAACGCCAAATATATATATTTTTTTTTGGTAGCCTAATTCACAAGCAAAGGTTAATTACAATTTATCTCTTGTTGTGTGGCGTAGAAAATACGCCATTGTAATACGCTACAAAGCTACTAGTTTGTGGTGGCTCAATTCTATTGCGCAATTTACATCCAGGGGTTAATTAAGCGTTGTTTTGCTGCTGTGCTGACAAAAATAAACCGTCTTTTTCAACACCGAATATATACATTTTTCTTGTAGCATAATTCACAAGCGAAGGTTAATTAAGCCTGTTTGTGCTTTTACATTTAGTAAAACACACAGTGCTTGTAAACGACACATACAAGTAAATTTTTCCTGGCCATTTGTGGAGCGCAATTTATATCCAAGGGTTACCCAAGCTTGTTACTGGGTTCATTTGGAGTCAAAAACAGGGTGTATATTTATCATATACAGATAGCTTCATCAAAACAGTGTCTGTACATTTTAGAACAAACAGTATGTCAGACAGAGAGGTGGCAGGCTCTGCAACTGCGAGTGGCAGTGGCACAAACATTTCTGAAACGGGCCCAGGTCGCAGCACAGCAAGGGGACGTCGCAGCAGGGGTCACTCGGTGAGGCACAACTGCCGCTGTCATCTAGCGGCCGTGTGTTGTTCAGCAACCCAAGGGTTCTTGATTGGTTGACTAGGTCATCCTCTTCCTCCCAGATGACATCTGACAACCCCAGCCAAGAGTCGGTGGGAACCTCAGACACAACACTTAGTTGGCATGGCCCGGGAGCGGGTCAGCGGCCCTCACCTGTCCTCAGCCCGCCTCTGTCCCATCCAGTTCCCTCAGCCAGGGATCTACTATGTGGTCTGGGCTCAGCGCCACTATATAGCGAGGATGAACAATTTGAGGAGGGCAGTCAGCAGCTACTTGGCAGCGAAGAAATGGGGCCAATATCCCCAGCTTCTTGCAGTAGGCGGCAAAGTATAGATGTGGAGAGTGGCATGGGAGGTCATGTGGTGAGAGGTCAGCCTCGGCTTACCAAGACCGGTGATGAGGACAGTAGTGACGATGAAACACAAAAAGATGATGATGTAGCCGACCGCACTGGGGAGCCGGGTGAAGATAGGGGCTTCAATCACTCGTCAGGAGAAGAGGGGCGTTCAGCTTGCGAAAGCCGTCAGGGCAGCGGAGCAGCCAGCATAGTGGGTGTGTGGGCCGTGAGTCAGCAGGGTTGCAGCAGTGTTGAGGTCGGGAGCACAAGCGGACACGGCTCCCAAAGGTTGAAAAACCCGCTTCGCAGGTCCAATACAGTAGACGGACAGGGTCTCAGCGAGGCAGCGGCGGCAGTAGACATCTGTGCGGGAGCGGTTGGCGGTTAAAAATCTGGCTACTCGGCGGTGTGTGGCATTATTTGCTAAAGACACCGTGAGGAGCCGAATATGGGTATATGTAGAATCTTGCTCGAGTTGTGGGAGAAAGAAGAAAGTGAAGAGTTGCCAGGGTGCTATACGTTGGCACAACGGCCTGCGTCAACACATGCAGGTCACCATTACTGTGGCTGGGAGAAACGTTGGCTCAGATGTGGTGGTCAATTCCTGCGCTGCAGCAGCAGCAGCGGCAGTGGTCGCTGACATTTCAGTCAGTCAAGGCTCCACCACCTCTGCAGAGGCAGCTGTTTCTCTTTGACATCCTCCTCACGGTCCAGATGCTCCTGCCCTACTAGCTTACTCTTGTGCGACAGCAGCGTTAAGAGAAGGCGATTGTAAAGAGACAAACAGTATGCGTCCAATCCATCCTAAGGTGCAGCAGCTGACCGTTCGGCTCCTGTCCATGTTGGTTGGTTACTGCAGTCCCTCCCTTTCAAAATGAGTGGACTCTGCACCATTCTGAGAAACTAATGGCTTGTGCCGAGCCGAGATGGAGATTTCCAAGCCGTAATTCTTTTCAAAAAAGGCAGTACCAGCTACTTCATTAAATATGTAGTACAGAAAGTGGGTCAGTTCCTTGAGCTTATCGGTGGTTCAAGGGTACACCCCCCTGGACAGCGCAGACGTTGGATGCTGTAACTACGCGTAGGGCCAGTACATGTCCTATTACGGCCAATGGGTGAATGTGCTTCCTGCCCAGGCACACCAAACCAAACTTGGAAAGGAGCACGCACGCTTTCTCCTAAAGTTGTCAAACTGATGACTACCTCGCGCCAATCGGTCCGCCTCCTCCTCCTCCACCAACACCACCATCTCAGCCTTCCACAAGTACTGCTCCATCTACCTCATGTGTAGGGCACTAGCGGTATGTCACGCAGTTCTACACCTAGCTTGCTCGGCGAACGAAGGTCACACAGGGGAGGAACTGCTCCGGTCTGCAGCAAGAAATCGATGTTGTGGCTTTATCCGAGCCAACTGCAAATCGGAACCATGGTGACGGATCCAAAGGGAAGGAACATGGTTTTGTCGCGCCTGCACGAGGAGGGGATCGGTCCTTTCGCCCTTGCATGGCGCCACGTGTTCAATCTCGGTTGTAAAAAGGTTCCTGAAGTTCTTCCATCCGATCTTCAGAACATTTCTGAAAATGCCAGGATACAGTGCATGCACTTAATCCTTTCGTACAAGCCAGGAACACAATCCTCGAGTTGCAGAGGCAGAACGGCCCTCCCCCAAACACGCTTCTGTTATGCGATGTTTCCACACGCTGGGAATTCCAGCCTGCAAATGTTGGACCGAATGTATGAATAGAGAAATGGCCATTAATGATTTTTTTGATGATACAGGCAGACAGAAGTACTCCCCTGTGTAATTTGATGTCAGCCAGTGGCGCAGCTCATGCGTTGACACCTTGCCGTTTGTTGGAGGCCATTCGAGGAGGACCGTTATATGTCAGTACTCCAGGACTACTGGAGGAATAACGTCATTCCACTGGCTTCATGTCTCTGGAACAGCATGCTGAAATAATCTGTCTGGGCAGGGGGACTGGAGACAGATGTGGCGAATACATCTTCGTGGCCACAATGAGTCCGGTGGAGGACTGAAATGGAGAGGAGGAGGAGGACATTGGAGGCAGAAGCTTTGTCTGGTGAAATCGAGTGATTTTTCTACCCAGGTTGAACAAGAGAGGAGGAGCAGGAGCAGCTGGAGGAGGTGGATGGAGTGTGGGATGAGACGGCAGATGACTCCCAAGCACCGTGGCAGTATACAGTGGAAATGGACGGCAGGGAGCCCCTCGGAGTCACTTGTGCAGATGTCCCGCAGCATGCTTATTTGCCTGGCTAGTGGACAGCCGAATAGTCAGCAATAGGAAGAGGGATGACTTCTGGCTCTCCACACCTATGGACCCTGCCTAACGGTCCCAAAAGGGGAGCTTTTTCCCAGCTATTGAGAGGGAAGACAACCTCAATTTACTATAGGGAAATCACTCCGTTAATCAGTTGGACGCTGCCTATGTGCGGCATCGTCCCTCCTCTGACAGGTCCTGACCGGGGGGGGTGGTTCCTTCGCGCTCACGTACTACTGCAGAGGCTGCTGGGGGAAGGTGGGGGAGGTCGGAGCAGTACCAGCTCCATCAGCAGTACCTAAGTTCTGGAGTTCACTAATGAGCAGCTTCCTTCACCCGCCTAGTAGGAGGGCAGTTCACACAGCAGAAGCAGGACATGGAGCATTCCCTGAACCAACAGGTTGTGGCCTACTTGGGACAGCACTTCTGCCACCCCAGTTAGAAGATTCCGCTGGACTAACTGGGCAGCCAAACTGGGTGTGTGGCCGCAACCTTCGCCGAGTTTGCAGTGGAGATGAACTGTAATGCCCGGCTGTAGGTGGCAATCAAGAGGGCCGGGTGTTCAGTGCGGACGGGGGCCATCGTTACCCCAAGGGAACACGATTGGTCCACGGGGAAATGTTGAACGACTGACCTTTGTCATGATGAATCAGGCGTGGTTCGGCCAGGATTTCCACAACACCATTGCCTTAGGCGTCAGTCTAGGGATCAAACTACCTGCTCAGCCACTATTCTGATGCCGCCACCCCGACTGTTGCACACATCTCTGTTATAGTTTCTCATCTGACTACCACGTTCTTTAACAGGGACTGGTTATTGGCACCCACCTCTACACATCTGTCATTGGGCCACTCTATGTGATCATGTGCTGCTGCTGTTGCTGTTGCCGTGACATCCAACATGTGTCATTGTGCCACTCTGCGGGCCTGGTACTTGTTTTGCCACCTCCAGAATTTCATTTGTGCCACTCTACTGCCTCATGCTGTTTGCTCCTGTCATCACCTCCACTCTCTGTCATTTTTGTGCCACTGCCCTGACTCATGCTTGCTGCCGCCGTGACCTCCGCTCTCAGTCATTGTGGCACGCTCTGTGGCTTAATACTTTTTATTTTGCCACCTGCAGAATGTCATTGTGCACTCTCACCTCATGCTGCTGCTTGACTCCTGTCGTGCCCTCCACACTGTGTCATTGTGCCACTGTCTGGACCTCATGCTGCTGCCGTGGCTGATGCCGTGCCTCCACACTGTGGCCTACTCCATGTTTTTGCCACCTCCAGAATTTGTTCATTGGGGCCACTGTTCTGACATCATGCTGCTGATGTGGTATGCTGCGCACGTTGCCCTACCACACTGTGTAATTGTCGCCTCTGTTGACCTTATGCTGTGTCTGTTGCTCCTGCCGTGCCCTCTCACTGTGTCATTGTACCACTCTTTGGCCTACTCCTTTTTGCCAGCCTCCAGAATTTGTCAATTTGTGCCCATGCCTGACCATTCATGCTGCTCCCACCGTGACCTCCACACTGTGTCATTGTGCCACTCTGCGCGCTTGGTACTGTTTTGCCACTTCCAGAATGTCATTGTGCCACTGTCCTGACCTCATGCTGCTGTGGCTGCCGCCGTCACCTCCACACTCTGTCACTAATGTTGCCACCGAGCTCTCAGGTTTTTTTTTTCCAGCTTTTGCTGCCATGGCATTATCAGGCTACGTTCCTGCTTCAGTTTTTTGGTCAGTTTTGCCCCCATAAGTGCCCAGGGCATTTTATAGTGAAGCGATTCTAAGAGCGGCGGCAGTCATGTGCGTGTCATACTAAAACACAACATTGTATGAAGACCAAACCAAGCTCCCTCTGCATATTTAACCCCTTAAGCCGAACGCCTGAAAAGTAGTTAATGACCAGAACATTTTTTTAGTTTTGGCCTCCTTGCGTTTAAACAGTTGTAACTTTTTTATTTTTTCAATGACGCAGTTGGATGAGCCTCTTTTTTATTCGAGACAAGTGTACTTTATAAGGGAATAGTTTTAAGTACACTTATAAATAATTGCATTTTTTTTTTTTTTTTATTTTTTTTACTAAATCTTTTTTCTTTTTTTAATTTTTTTTTTACACCATTCACATTTCACACTTAATAACTTGTTAGTTTAATTTCTACAGGTTATTACGGTCGTGTGGATACCAAATATGTGTAGGTTTTTTTGTGCGTGTAATTTATGTACAATTTTTTATTAAATATTTATTTTTTATTTTATTATTTATTTTTTTATTCTTTTTTTTACACTTTTTATGGTTTTTTTGTACTTTTTTTTGACTCCCATGAAGGGAGAATGTTTAACATTTTTTTTTTTTTTTTTTTTTTTTACACTTAGAAATTGTTTTAGCATATTCCCATATATGCTAATACATGCCTAATCTGTGTCAGTCTGACACAGGCATTGATTAGGACAGCACACAGTGCATCCTAATCACTGGCTTCTTACACAGACAACTCTGGGGCCACGCTAGGTCCCCAAGCTGACTGTGCAGCCCGGTCCCTGAGCTCTGTCGGGTGACCGGGCGTTCCGATCACCCACAGAGCAGGGGATCCCTTTGATTGCGCTGCGGTAACGCACCGCCGCAATCAAAGGGTTTTAAAGCATCGGTTGCGGAGGTTTCCTCCGCTCCCCGATGCCTGCAGGAGATGCTCTGGGATCGGGGCTGTGTAGTTCAGCCCGATCCTAGCGCGCTGTGGCGCCGGGCGCCGCAAACCCCGATGTCTGCAGCGACGTCAAAAGACGACGCTGCAGACGAACGACCCGCACCGGCCGACGTCAAAAGACGGTGCGCGGACGTTAAGGGGTTAAGCATGGCACAACGTTCTACAGCACCCTGCAGGCTCTGGGCAGCCTGGAAATAGCTGTTTTTTAACGTGATTCGTGCCGAAGTAATTCGGACCGAAACGAATTTTGTCGGAAATTCGGCGAAGTGACCGAACCGAATTTTTGAGAAATTCGCCCATCTCTAATAAATATATTTTACATTTTTGTAGCTAGTAAAACAATATGCTCAATGTAAAATAAAATCCTATGAAATTTATTAAAATTAGCCACTCAATGTTGCATAAATTCAAATCATGCACCAACAGTTGCCTTTTACCATACCCATAAATAATATCTTCCATTATCTTAAAGATATTTGACATTGTGGTTGATGTAGTTAATAACTGTGTTTTATAAATATCCCCAATAAAAAAATAAGAATTTGTCATTGTATTTATGCTGGAATAAGAACATTATTTCTAAGAAAGTCATATTAAATGGCATGTAAAATACTGTTACAATGGCCTCAGGATACAATATTTTCAACATACAGTGGGGAAAAAAGTATTTAGTCAGCCACCAATTGTGCAAGTTCTCCCACTTAAAAAGATGAGAGAGGCCAGTAATTGACATGATAGGTAGACCTCAGCTATGAGAGACAAAATGAGAAAACAAATCCCGAAAATCACATTGTCTGATCTGGAAAGAATTTATTTGCAAATTATGGTGGAAAATAAGTATTTGGTCACCTACAAACAAGCAAGATTTCTGTCTCTCACAGACCTGTAACTTCTTCTTTAAGAGGCTCCTCTGTCCTCCATTCATTACCTGTATTAATGGCACCTGTTTGAACTTGTTATCAGTATAAAAGACACCTGTCCACAACCTCAAACAGTCACACTTTTAGAAGAAGGTGTGGTTTTGGGCATTTTTTCAGCAAAACAAAAAGATAACACGGTAGTTAAATTTCCACATATCCCTATTTTCCATACCCTTCCGAAGGTGCATAAGGGGGTATTCCCTTCTCCTTTCAGGCCTATTATATTGGGCATTGGCTCAATTTTTGAGCATATTACTGTGTTTCCCCGAAAATAAGGGGAAAATAAGATCTAGTGCAATTTTTTTCACGCTTTGAAATAGGCCTCTCCTGAAAATAAAACCTAGTGGCAGTCATTGCTACAAGAGCATCTATCACCTCCACACCCACAAAAAATGATAGCAGATGAAATTATAATACTTTTCTCAAATACATGTCATTAGCAAATCAGAGGGTTTACCTCCTATTACAGGGGTTCAGATTTTACTTGCACTTTGTAAATCAGGAGATCCAAGGCTGTGGAAGATACCATCTGTGCAGGGGGAGCTGAGGGTACAGCTGCTTGTAAAGGGGGAACTAAGTCTCTCACTACATACACTGCAGCAGGCACAGCACACTGAGGAGATTCAGCCTCCTCCTCCATAGCACACAGGCATCTATATTACACTGCTGCTGGTGTGCACATGATGTAGACTTACAGGCATCCCCCTACACAGATGACTCTCCCAGCTCAGAAACCTACAAATGTGAACACAGTAAATGATCCATCAAGCTGTCAGGTGCCCACTTGGACCAACTTCAGAGCTGTCTTAAAGGGCCAGCGCTATTTTTAAAAACTGAATTACAGGTGAAATGCTTTGATTTTCCTAATGAAGTATATTTGAGACAGTGTTTGTATTTTAGTCTTCTGTTACTTCATGAAGCTTCCCTGGAGGTGATAGGTCCTCTTTCAGCTCCCCCCACTCCATATATTCGGATCCACTGGACCACCGCATGCGGTGGTGTAAGCCTCGCCAGGGAGCGGGGTCTAAGTAGGTCCCGGTTTTCACCAGAGCCCGCCGCAAAGTGGGATGAACTTGCTGTAGCGGGAGTCTACCAGGTCGCTACCCCTGACTTGACTTGTTTGCGGTGGCAGCCAAGGGTGAGCGTGGTACAAAATCGTAAGGCAAGCTCGTAGTCGGGGACAGGCGGTAAGGTCAGGACAGGCGGCAAAGGTTTGTGGTCGTGGGACATAGGCGAGAAAGTTCCGTACACGGAAATCAGGACAAGACTAGAATAGACGCTTTCTCTTAAGGCAACAGGCCCTAAAGATCCAGCGGGGACGTGCTGGAGGCGTTACCAATATATAGGGTCAGCGTCCGGCAATCAACCAATTACCGGCGCGCTGGCCCTTTAAATTTGCACGCGCCAGCCAGCAGGGGACCGCGGTGATGCAGGAGCGCGGCGGGGTTAGTGTATGGGCGCAGGTGGGCGAGTGCGCCTGCGGCCCGACACACGATCCGTGGCGCCACTTGTCCCCGGACCACGGACCACAGCAGGGGCACGAGACCGTTCATAACAGTATGCACTACATAAAAAGAAAAATATGCATGTCTTTTTACTATCTGACATGAAATCAGAATAAACCTTAATCGTTTTAGGTCAATTAGGAACCAAAATTATTTATATTTGCCAAATGCCAGAATGAGGGAGAGGGCATTTTTAAAACAATTTTATTACTTTCTGCAAAGTCAAGAGTTTACATACATTTCATTAGTATTAGGTAGCATTGCCCCTAAACTGTATGACTTGGGTCAAACGTTTTGGATATCCTTCCACAAGCTTCTCACAATAGTTGGTAGGAATTTTAGCCCATTATTCCTCACAGAACTGGTGTAACTGAGCCATGTTTGTAGGTCGCCTTGCTCACACCTGCCTTTTCAGCTTTGCCTATAAATTTTCAATAGTATTGAGATCAGGGCTTTGTGATGGCCACTCCAAATCATTGACTTGGTTATCCTTAAGCCACTTTGTAACCAGTTTGGCAGTATGCCACGGGTCATTGTCCATTTTGAAGACCCATTTCCGCCTAAGCTTTAACTTCCCAGCTGATACCTTGAGATGTTGCTTCAGTGTTGCCACATAATCTTCTTTCCTCATGATGCCATCTATTTTGTGAAGTGCACCAGTCCCTCCTGCAGCAAAACAACCCCACAGCATGATGCTACCACCCCTGTGTTTCACAGTTGAGATGGTATTCTTAGGGTTCCAAGATTCCCCCTTTTTCCTCCTAATGTAACGATAGTCTTCATGGCCAAACAATTCACTTTTAGTTTTAGTCAGACCACAGGACATATCTCCAAAAATGTAGGTCTTTGTTCCTGTGTGCATTCGCAAACATTAATATAGCTTTTATATGTTTCTTCTGGAATAATGGCTTCTTCCTGGCAGAGTGGCCTTTCAGTTCATGTTGATACAGTACTCGTTTCACTGTGGACAATGGCACAATCTTACCAGCTTTTGCCAGCATCTTCACAAGGTCTTTTGCTTTTGTTCTTAAATTGTTATGCACATGTCAGACCAAAGCACATTCATCTCTGAGACACAGAACCCGTCTTCTTCCTAAGCGGTATGATGACAAGACATTCCCATCTTGTTTGTACTTGTGTATAATTGTGTATAATTGTTTGTACAAATAAACGAGGCACCTCCACGTATATGGAACTTGCACCCAAGTGACTTGTGCAAGCTCACAATTCTCTTTCTGATATCTTGGCTGATTTCTTTAGACTTTCCCATGATATTACACACAGAAGCAGTGTGTTTCTGGTGTGCATAAAAAAATACATACATAGGTGTGTCTCTAATTAACTCAGATGTTGCCAATAAACCTATCAGAAGCTTCCAAAGACATGACTTCATCATATGGGTTCTCTCAAATATTTTAATATATATATATATATATATATATATATATATATATATATATATATATATATATCTTTTTCTCCTATTGCTTCTTTAGATGCTCATATGTTCAGGTGTTTAGTATTTCATTGTTACCATATGCTTGGTATGGGCATGGACCCTGCCCCAGTATTCACCTTTACCTTTGATTTTGGGGGTTGGAATCCCCCCTTGGCAATACTGCGTGTTAATATATTTATGATCTATGAAATGTGCCCATTTTATGTGGGACTATTTGGACAGGATTTGGTTGTAGCTACTTTGTGCACTCTATATAATTTACTTTTTTGGAGCTTGCTGTTGGAGTATAAATGCAATATTTTCTTGGCCACTTTAGTTTTCTAGGCGAGGTTTATGACATGTATGTTGTTGAGTTTGTGAGGCTAAAGATGGCATAGGCTGCGTCGCTATGGTTGCGCTCCTGTTATGGCAATCATGTTGCTACACGTTGCTATGGTAATGCACCCCTGTGATGGCGCATCTTTGCCTACATCACCACTCCCTATGTGACAGCGATGAAATGAGTGGCGAGTGGCGTCCTTGGAGTAGGTCACACTGCTACCTCTGTGAATTACCACCAGGGAATTGTATGTACAGTATATACCCCATAAGTCTTTTTCCACATCAGCCCTGTGTATACCGACAATGGGCGACATGTATGAACGGGGCTGCATCAGATATCTGCCATCTTTTCACCCCGATATCAGTCGCAGCCCCGTTCATACATGTTTAAATCTCCCACACACCATTCTCGGGCGCATTACATAGCGCCTGCAGCGCTTTGTAATGCGCTCGATCTCGGGGGGCATGCAGGAGGCGGGGTGCATTAGAACCGTAGCGAAGCTATATATTTAAAACTTCGCTATGGCATTTCTAGGCGCATTACAGCTGGAAGAGCGGTTTCATAAATCAGGCGCATTCTATGCTATTATTATGCACGTTAAATTTGACGTTAACACACCAAATTTCATGCATGTTGCCCAATATGTCTATATGTTCATTATACCAGTGAGTATATTCTACTCTCAGAATACTGCCTGAAATCTTGGGTGGATCTTTAATATGTATCTTGGAGTTTGCACTCCTCTGTGGATAGGGTGGATAGTCCTATGACATTTTGGGTAACTTTGGGTACATTTATAATCACATTTTATTGTTTGGTGAGTTTAACCATTTGCTTCACATACCAAATAATAACTTGATATTTGTGACGATTGCTAGATCACGATAGTTTGACAGTCTACATTGCCTTTTTGTTTACCTCCCTGATGAACCCACATAAGTGTGGGGGAAATGCGTTGGAGATTTATATAATTTGGAGATTGTGTAACAACTTGCCACATCTATGAATACTTTGATCCAGTGTATTTGAGTGTATGATTGTAATGTTTCTTCATAGGTATTTATTGTGGTAACTTGCAGATAAATGCACAGATTCCAAGAAATTCCATTTTGTGGTGTACTGGATCTTAGGAAGGACGTGAGGGGCAAAACAAAGATCCAAAAACAAATGGGTGAACAGCAGGCAGGAGACAGGAACGGATGGCAAGCATTCAAAATGCAGCCAACAGGCAGAGGTCAGCTCCAGGCAGGAATGAAAACAGGAACACAGGGGCCAAAGAAACAATGCAGGAAGTAAGCCTGCACAGCACAAACTCAAGCACTTAGTGTAACAACAGGTGAGGCTAAATAGTTCCTCCAGTGAGTGTGATGGACAGCAGCTGTGATTGTTGAAGTCACATATTTAACTGTGGTCCTGCTGGAAGGCACAGAAAACACTTGACTTTCTACAGCACCGCAGCTGGCAGGGTCAACGAACGTGTTGTGGCATGGTGCCTGGAAGATCATGACAATGATTTTGTATTTAATCACTCACCCTATAGTTTGTAACAGTCCACTATGTCCACCATGCCAGTTCTTTTTTGGATCTTATAAGTATTTTCTCCTATGGGATCCCTACAATACCATAATTTTAGGGAAATTGTAGGGTTTTTCCCCAGGGATAGGTTCCTTTATTGGGGCGGCTACTCCACTTTTTTGGTAGCTATGGATACATATTTTCTTACCTCTGCCTCTTTCCTGGTGTTAGCCAAGGGAAGAGTAGGGGCTATGAGGGATATATTTTTGTTATTTACTTTAAGATCTCATACATCTTGTCCTTTTAGTTGGAGTTATTAAAAGTTATGTTTTATAGTTTTTTGTTTAAAGACTTCCATATTGGTTGCATAGGTTTTTTGGAGGTGTCTGTAAGGTAATTTGGGGGTCGGTTCATCTTTGATAATAATACCCATGTTGGTTATGTACCCTCTGTATACCCTTAATGAAGCACATCAGAAGGCCCTAAGAATGGACAGGACTAGACTCTTAACTATAAGAAACAAGGAGGAGACATAAGGATTATTGAAATGCATGACAGCCAAGCAGTAAAAGTTAGGAATATCCTAAAAAATTATTGTAATATTCTCAAATATTTCACATTTCCCGAATTAGTTCCCATAATCCATTAATTGCATATCAAAACTAAAGATTATTGGGTAATCACCTGGTACATAGCCACTACCAACAGGCAAAACAGGAAGGCACTTGGTTGGATAGGAAAATCAATGCCATGTACAGGTATGGAACCTGTCCGGCAAGTCCCATCATTATCCGTACAAAAACAAGTAATAGCACTGTTACGGGTCAACGCTGGTTTACCTGGCAAAATGCTCATGTTGTATGGACTATGTAGGGAAGACCAAACGAAAATTAAGATGTAGGGTGAGGGACCACATCTGTGACATCGAGAATAGGATAGACACCCAAATAGCACGTCATTTAGGGACTCAGAACTATGGTGATACTAAAGCATTAACGTTTTGTGCTATGGAAGTGATTCACCCATCCCTGCGGAATGGCAAATGGAATAAATGAATTTTGCTAAAGAAGACCCAGTGGATTCATTGTATGAAAATGGTGGATTCACTAGGATTGAATACAACACTGACCTTCAATTGTTTTGGGGAGCATATGGATACATGATTTCTTGTACTCCCTTCCTTTGTCTTTTGCCCATTCTTTTTAACTAATGAGTTTTTTTGGGCATATATCAATAAATATAAACTGTGACATCTGATAAAGTGCATTGGTGCAGTAGGGTTACGTCCTCTTGCTAGTGACTTTTTCCCCTAATATATTATGCATTACGTATTTTGTTGCTGATGCTTGTCAGCTAGCATATGGATGTGGCAAAAATGAGTCCTCATTTTAAATAGTTACTTTGTATTCATATATATCGATTACTCTGTAGCTGAGCTTTGGCTGAGTTTGACGTGGCTTCATGAAAACCGCACGTGTCTTGTGCTCTGAAGATTGCAGATGGCTGAAAGGGGTTCACTTCCGCTACTGCGCATGTGCTGGTTATGTCATCATCCTTTAACTTGCCGGCTTATGTGTTAGCTGGCTAGAGGGGAAATGCCGGTGTGACTGTGACACATACACAGTCAGTGTAGAACACACAAATGGATTTCTGAGCATCCTAGCTAATGGTAATTTGGACATTCTTATACACAAGGGTGCTGTTTATTTAGTCCGGAGAAGGATGTATTCATCAGACACCTCTTTGGTTGTAGCCCACTGATGAGTCAGATACATAAAAACAGGTTTTATTTCTTTATGTACATTGTTTGACATCTTCTATTTGTGAACCTCTTTTTGGAGGCCATTTTTTTCTCAGTTAGGCCAGCCTTAGGGACCTCTCAAAAATAAACAATCATGGCCATTTCTTTCTTTTGCACATAAAAAAATGTATTCATTAGTTGGTCATTGTTACCATTTTACGAGAACATGAAAGCTGTATGCCATAATTATGTCATAGTATGGTCCAGGTAGTGCAAACACAAGCGCATTCCCATCAGGGGGTTACATACGGTAAGAACTCCGTGTAGTCCAATCAATGTAGATACATGAGAGAAATCAGAGCTGCCTGCACATCCGTGTTCTTGTAAAATGGTTACATTGAGCAACTAATGAATACATTTTTATGTGCAAAAGAAGGAAATTACCATATTTGTTTATTTTTGAGAGGTAGTACTTTGGCAGATTGAGGGAAGTCTCGTTTTGCATGGCTTAGTGCACACACATGATAAGGTTGTTAAATCTATTTTGAGCCCTAGGGATAGCCTCTGTAGGATAGAAGTGCTTTTTTGGGGCAGTTTCTCTGGCGTGTAGGTAGGGGAAATTTCTTCTAATAGGGCATAGCTGTGACTCCTTTCTGTAACTGTGCATACATTCATTTTTTATCTTTGGAATATCATTACCCTATATGAGCTTCTTGGGACACCTGAACGAAACAGCATGGATATCATCTGGAAGGTCACATATATACAAATAATCTGCTAATGTGATGTACAATGAATATACTCTATAACAGGATGCCTTTGTATGCAACTGTATTTAGTGCTTGAGGTTCCATCCAGATTCGTGTGATTTTTTATGGTATATTATTTTTTTCATGGGATCTATTTATAATCGTTTGAGCTGTGCTACCTTTTAGAGATTTAAAATTAAGGTTATATTTTAGCATCTTTCCTTTGTCAGTGATAGATAATAATCTCAAGAGACTATTTTGTCGTGATAGGGATACTAATCGAGTTCTAGGGAATCTTTATCAAAATAGACAAATGTCAAATGACCTATGATTAGATCCTTCATGTTTAGCTGATTTAAATATGGTGGCCCCAGACTGTTTCCTTATGCTATATTATTTGCACTTCCTTTTTACTGATAATAGCAAGCTTGAACAATTATAGCATTTTATTGTAAAACTGGAACATTTTTATAAACATTAAACACCGATATTTCATTAACCTTGAAGCCTAGTCTATAAAGATATGTAAGACAGTTAATAATATCTACTCCATTGAGATTCACAGCTAAGTGGCAGCAGAAGTCTCAGTTCTGATAAAAATAACCTAGAAAGTGGAACACATTGGCATCCTGAGAGTTTGTAATATATTTAGGTTTCTACCATTCTGTGTAGAGAAAGCGATGTGTTCAAGCTGGTTGTCGAAGAGTTTGTATCTGTTCTGCACCCTGAAGACATGTCTTTTGTTAGAGTACAAGGACATATCATTGTCTTGATCTTTTCCCTAAGATTTGGACTTCCACTGATTAGTATGACTGATTGCAAAGGCGCATAGCTATAAACAGTAATCAGACACACAGAGATCCAAGGGCTATCCACTTTGAAAACATCCATGATCAGCAAAGTTTCAGAAACATAAAAACTAATGTATAACAGAAGAAGGGAGGTGACAGTACGTGCTGCTGATATACTTGCTTCTAGACTCTGTGCATATATTCCTCCTGAACTTTTTCTCAGATGTGTTATGTGGCTCCAGAGAGATCTTACAATTAGGACATTGGCAATGGCCACCAAAATCAGAGGGATGCAGCACCCAATTATACTGGTGACTAGAAGGTATTGAAGGCTCATGTATGGTGGGCTTAGATGTGTGGTGACATTTCCAGTCATGTTTCCATCCAATAATTCAAAATATTCCACTTTCTTAATGTTCCATGCTACCGGGATACTAATGACAATTGATAGCGACATACAAGAGAAGAGCAACCAGGGGACAATTCGAGAGATGTTCTGCTTCAGATGCATAAACAAGGTTTTCTGAAATGTAACAAGCATTACATAGTAGAACCCACAGAGGCAGAATGTAAACCAGAAGCTGGAGAAAATGGTGAAGAGCAGAAGAATGGAGAAGATGGTATAAACATTGTCAGAGTAATAGAGATCACGCCAAAGAAACAGAAGAGTGTCATTGGCCACCATAGTACACTGAAAGGTTATGTTAAAAAGACCTAGAGTGAAAAGTATTAGTTCTTTTGGATTTATGTTCCTAGCTTTAGCGCTATCCAGTCCAAGGGCTAAAATGATAAAGGAGTTTGTGAAAAAAACCATCACAGTGCTGATTACTAAAGCAGAAATTGCGACTATGACAAAGGTAGGCAGGGTTTGGCTTTGATGTGACTCTTGACTTTGTTCTCTTTCATCTTTGAACTCCTGTATCTGAGATGTCTTCCTCAGCCAAATGCTCTATGGAAAAAAAGTAGAAAAACTAAACACAAATGGCGACATGTATGAACAGGGCTGTGCCAGAAGTCTGGCGCCTGTTCAGCCAGAGAACTAGCACAGCCCTGTTCACTATATTTTTAATTAGGCGCACTCCAATATCAGGTGCATTACAGAGCGCCTGCGGCACTTTGTAATGCGCCTGAGACCGGCATGCTGGAGGCATTTCACACTACAACTGTGCGAAGCTACACATTTATACAGTAGCTTCAGTACGGCAAACATAGGTGCATTACTGCTGGAACAGTTAGACCACTTTAAAAGGGGTTTGCCTGAGCCTGAATTGTCAGTTTTGCACTAGAATGCACCTGATTTATGACCCGTAGTAGAACAGGTTAATAGATTCAGGCGCATTCTACACTACTATTGTGCGCAATAAAATTGGTGCCTGGACGCCAAAAAATCATACATGTCGCCCAAAATGAATATCAAACTGAATGATAGCATTTTCAAAGGAACAAGTCTTACCTGTTGATACTGGTATATGAAGTGGATCATGGTTATTATAAGAAGTGAAGGTTTATGTAGGTCCCCAGTCAACAACACATATATCTGGGAAATGCCAGTCTCTATATGATAATTTTTTGTGTAATTATCCTTGATAAGGAAACCAGAAAGGGATGTATTTGGAGTCACATTCAAGGCAAAACTTAGCTGTAAATAGTCTGTTTCTAGAGTCAAAGTAAAGCAGACTCTGTTTGAAAGTAAATCTGTAGGAAAAGATGTTGGTTTCTCTGTATCTGTGTAGCTATATTTTGAAGAAATAAAGTTAATGTATTTAGTATTGTACCAGGAATAATGACTTCTAATTTCATAAAAAGCATGTTACACTAGTAGAGGCTTTCTATCTCACACATACGATGACTTAAAGATAAAAGCAATGAGGGAAAGGATCAACAAAGAGAAACTTAAAACTGAGAAAATATATGAAAAGATTGATGATATATACTAGAAGACTGTGGAAAACTCTCCTTGCTTGTTTTGAGGTAGGAACTATAAACCAATAATGAGAGCCTGATTTTATACTGTTATCATATATAACAAGCTTATATTTGGTAACCCCATAATTTTGAAATTGCTGATTTGGAAATAAAAGTATGCAAAAGCTTCTAAATTGAGCTTATCTTGCATGTTATAAAATTCCATTTGAAGTGGTTGTCACTGTTGACGTTTTGGTTAGCATGTGATGGCAGCTCTATGTGTACAGTGAAAGGCAGCATATCTACTATATGTTTCTGGACCAAGCATAAAAGACACTGAAAGACATCTTCTCAGAAAAACTCAAATCTTATTTCTGCTCAGACTTCTAGCATTACATCTTCCTCTATATTATCACCATAAGTGGGTTCATGCACAGGATCCATCATCTAATGGGGTCCACAAGCTTCATGCTACAACTCAAGCCAGCAACACATTGAGTGATGATCTGGGCTGAGTTTAGGGCAACATGTATTGAACTGTCTTCTCATGCTTTATATTATCTGTTAAATAGCACACACAGAGACATCTTATGCTTCATGGCTGTTCAAATTGTTTTCAGCATCATTTGGACAGGTTCTAAGAATCAGAAATAGATCTATGAACAGTCCTGCTGGTGAAGGTAGGACATTGTAGGTAGGATGAGCTCAAGGACAAGGCTGAAACTAGATTTTTTTTATAACTCTATAGAAAGAGCTCAATTATTCTGTGTGTATTTAACTCATTTTGTGCATGCCAATGTCGGTCTTAAAAATGCTTAAAATTCATAAAAGATAGCTTTATTACACTGCTCACCTATAATGCAGCAGATATAATGCAGAATAGATGTTTCCACATATGTGTTGCCTCTGGAGTATTCCTTCGTAGTTGCTGCCGTGAAAACCATTGTCTGATAAGCTGTTATCTGTTACAACTGGAAGCTGTAGTAACACACAAAGTAATATAAATATCTGCTGCTCCAGGCCCTTAACACATGGACATTGAAGGTATCCAAATGTCATTCTGTTGTTCACATTGACTCTTGAGCTTATGGTGAAATAGTATACCAAAGAAACACACTGATTGGGTGAAAAGCATAAAAACAAAGACAAATGATTAATATGAAGACAAAAAACTTCTCTCACTTCCACCAAACAATATGATATTTAGTAGAGGAATTAAAATTCTTACAACTTTGATGCTTTACCAAATACTGTGAATTGTGGTATGGTCACAAATGTACAAGACATCCCATCCCAAGCAGTCTAGTTGCACTTGTTCTGCTTTATGTACCTGTGTGCTTAATGTGTGCACTCAACATTGAATACTTGATATATTCTATAATAGACAGGTACATAATAAGTACTTTATGTTGGTAACCCCACTGGTCTAGATATTTGGAACCTTATTTACTTACTCAGGATTAGTGTAAGAAATCTGTTTTCTGCTATGATGACTGGGACCTCCATACAGTTGTGAAATCGTACCTCTTTATATAAGGGTGTCTCATCAAATCTACGCCAATTAAAAATGATGAATCAGGTGCCAAGCATTTAATATCTAATCAGCACTTGTTCCTCATAAATTACTACTTAGACTGCTATAATTATTAAAAATCTTTAGGGAGTATTCTTTATTTAGCTCTTGCGCTATTCTCCAGTTATTCTGTTCAAGGCCTCAACGTTTTTACATATGTTTCTAATCTTATGTTCATTCCATTTTCCTTGTCATCTTTAGTATTTGCCACATGCTGTATAGTGTAATAGTAATAAAATAACCATTTGATAATGTTACCATAGTACTGCATGAAACATAAAATTAAACGTCTCCTGCTTACTTCCACTATTTCTCTGACTTTTCTCCCTGAAAATCACCCCCAGGCTTGCCATGTTTAAAGGCCCACAACGCCCAGAGGCTCATTGGGTGTTTTCCCTGCTCCCCTGTGAGCCAATCAGATCCTGTATATTGTACCATGGCATAGCTGCCACATAGTCATAGGCTGAAACAGAGCAAATATTTCACTATGTGTGCTCTGTTTTCAGCTGGTCACACATTGTGGGACAGAACAACAGAGAAAACTACGTTATTCTGTCAGTGAATTAAAGTTTATACTGCCAAATACCGCTTAAACATAGTCACAAGTCAATACCCACATGGCAGCTTTGCTGTCATATACATCTGAGTACTTTAGGTGATATAGACAATGCAGAAAATCCTGAAAATAGCTAAATTATTAGGGAGTTAAAATAAGTTTTATAGAAACACTTCCTTTTTAATATTTTTTGTAATGCTTTCTTTCACTTTTAGATCTCATTATAGATTGAAAAATAATCCTGAATCATTCTGAAAAATACCTAGGACGTTTCTCCAACAAAACCAGTAGTCGACACCCCAATCGTCAAGGCGCTCAGCTCCTAATCAAATCAGAGGGTGTGTCGCACTGGCCAATAGGAGGGCCCGGAGGCCGCACCAATCGTCTGCTGGGGTGGGCTCTGGGTTCCTCATTTAAACTCCCTCATTTCTCTCAGTCCTTGCCTGAGAAAAGTTTCCCCTTGCTACTTCTTGTGTTTCCTGTTGGTATTTGCTCTCCTGACCTCGCCTCGCTTACTGACCTCGCCTATGCCTCCGACTTTGTAATACGCTCCTGACTGTGTAAGGACACCGGCTTGCTTTTTGACTATTCTTTTGGCTTACGTTTCTTGGCATATAAGTTCCTGTACTGTGACTGACCCGGACTGTTTGACTTTGTGGTTCCCTGACGGCCCTGCTCTTCGCAGCGTAGGGGCTGTCGTCCTGTTAGGGTCTGCCGCCTAGGGCAGCACGCCAAGTAGGCAGGAACAGTGGGCTGGGTGGCAGTCAGGGCCCACTGCACCTCCTCTGACGTGACACCCCACTTCTTTTGTAGTCTTTCTTCTATAGTCTTTCTGCAGTCATTTCCTCATTGTCTAATCATTGTTTCATCATTGTCATCAGCACAGATAAAATTACAATGACAGATGAGACCTTATATATGGATAACAGAGAACGCGCCATTGAAAACAGCTGATGGTCACAAAGCCTTTCAACACAATGACCTCTACGCAGGTCACAGAGAGTGCCTACAAAACAATTAAAGAAAATTTTCGGACTATGGGCTACTATGGTCCATGTGGCTGCTCTACAGCATATTAGTGCACTGTTATTACAAGAACAGAGTAGAAGCTTTGGCAAAATGGCTGGTCCCATATACAAAAAATAGAGTAAAAAAATCTATAGAAAATAACAAAATGGAAAAAATTAATGGCTTTAATTAATATATAAAGTCTAGGTGAAGCAATTACTTTAATCTCCAAATATATATTTGATGAATGGAGCCAAAGGGTTTAAACTTTCTTTTATCAGATCGTAACACTTTAATCCAAACCACCTCGGATTTACCTAATTTTTATATCACAGATCAAGGGTAAACCTTTCCTCTGAGAATACTTGCAAGCAGATTATGATTGTGTAAGTAGTGCTGCACAGTTGATCACTGCACTTCTACTTCCATGGCCATAAAATGTTATTGTAGGTTCTTGGAAGTGATGTAGGGATTTTTATGGGCATTATTACACTACCAAAGGTTCTACCAGAGATTTTGATTGATTAGTATTATTTTTTCTAGATTTCATTAGTTCCCCCTAACATCCATGTATGTACTCAAGACATTTTGGAAAGAGGATGTCTTCTCCTTTGTGATCAACAGTCAGTTGCTTAGAGGAACCTATGACTGTTAGTAGAAGACCAACACGCTTGAAAAGTTACAAAATGTATTAAAAGGGTTGTGTGGTGCCGCGTACTAGATATTACATACATATTAAGCTCCTGGTGCCTCATAAAAAAATCCCCTATACTTTCCTTCCTCCACTATTAGGCTGGACAACATCTACAGTTCATAACAATTTTTAACTTTTTAGATTTGGTAGAAGATTTTTGCTATTTGGGGTTTAAGATTTAAATGGGTCTTATAATTTTTATATAAATAATTTGTCTTAGCTAAATATATAAGTAGAGAAAACAATTCACTACAATTCCTAATCTACTGAAAACATAAGCTGTTTGGAATCCTAGTACTTTTGGAGTTTAGCAATCGATAATTACCTCTTTATTGCAGTAAATTTATATGTGCTGTTATTAAAGGGCTAAATCCAGTTGTCATTATTATGTACTTTATAACAGCGTAAGAGCATGTCTGGAAGAAATATTTTACCCAAAAAAAGGGCCAGCCCAAGGTGGTATGGGTCCCTGGGCTATCCAAGTGTTGGGATCCCATCCTTAATTGAAGAGTCATATAGTATATGAAATATTTATGCTAATTATAACATTAGATAAATGTCAAGTGATGCTCATATGATTTCAGGACCATCTTTGATTTTAGCCAAAGTTTGATTTTAACATTTACAATATTTTCCTCAACTAGGAGATAAGCATTATATCTGCTAATACCCTTCCCTCTATAGTAAAACATGTATCCTCAACTAACATATTTAACAATGCAGTTACGAAAATAATGTTCACACTTCTAGTAATAAAAAATAGTAAAAACTGTACATATTATGTCACATATTCACACAATTATATTGTTGAAAGCATACTTTAAATATTTTCAAGGATTCATGTCTTTTTGTTGGATAGAGCTGGAGGAACCTGGGTGGTGTCAGATTTTCAGTCTGGCCTGGTTATGATATCTTCCCCCACTCAAGATTCATCACTCCAAACTTTGCTGCTCATACATCGATCTTCACCTTTCTAGCAATCTCTCCACCTATGCTTCACCCTCTGAACAAACTTCCCATTCTGCTGCCCTTCAACATCACCGTACTGCTGTAACCCCCAATATTGATCCTACTGCTGTCCCAGGTGTCCCATAACCATAGTACTAGATAGTAATAGTGTCAAACATAAAAAGAGTGTTCACCTTTGTGCAAAGCACTGTAACATAGCTCTAAGTAATGCTACATGAATGGGGAAAGCCACACATTCACAAATCCCTGTCTATTCATTGTGCTCATAGCACAAAACAGGATGGTTTTAGAAGACACCCTGTTTTGAGATGGGGTGGGTTTCAGACGTGTCCTCTTCATCTACAACATATTTATGACTTGTAGATATGCCATAAATGTCTGAGATGGGAATGCACCTTTAGTGATAAACATTCCAACATTTTCACAATAAAATTTTAGTCAAATTGAAAGGAAATGTATTGTCACAGGTAGCGCCGCAACCAACACATATGGCTACAGGGGCACCCGTGTCCTTGTTCCTGCTCCCCGGCAGAAGTACTCACCTTACCGTGTTCCTGCTCCCCTGCGCATCTCTGCCAGCCAAATTTAAAGTGCCAGTGCCCCAGTAATTGGATAATTGCTGGGCACTTACCCTACATATTGTGGACACTCCCTTCGTGCCTTGCCGAATCTATTGTGCTTTAGCCATTTGAGGCATTCCTAAATGTCTTGTTTTGCCATTATATGACCCTTGCCTAGGTCCACTAACTTTGTTTGTTTCTTTCCTACCCTGACCTTTCTGCCTGTCCCTGACCACGAGTTGTCTGTCGATTCTTACCCCCTACCCACTGTCCACCGTAAGCAAGTCATGTCGGGGGTTTGCCCCGGTAGTTCCACCGCAGAAAGTCAACCTCCCTTGCGGGGGCTCTGGTGAAAACCCAAGACCACTTAGATTTTGCCCCCAACAGCCATACACCCCCACTTGGGGGTGGCCAGGAAAACCCACACCTAACCCAGCTGTTACGTTACACTCCCCGGCCATTTTTTGGGAAACACCTGTCCAACTCTCGTTAACATTTAATTTTCAATCAGCCAATCACATGGGGGCAACCCTTTTGGGCATGTGACATTCAAGACAATTCCCGTTCAAACCGGCATCATATGGGGAAAGGGGAATTTTTGAGTCCCTTTGAAGGGGCAGGGTTTTGGGGCCAAAAGGGGCTGTTAGTATTTAAAACGCGATCTCCGGGGATTTTCACGCACAACCATCTCTGGGGTTTACAGAGAAGGGTCCGAAAAGAAAAAAACCGGGAGGGGCAGTCCTGGGGCGGAAAGCCTTGTTGATCCCAAAGGAAAAGGGGAGAATGGGCAGACTGGTTGGCTGATAGAAGGCAACAGTGACTCAAATGCCACCGTACAACCAGTACAGAAAGCATCTCTGAACGCACAGTACGGAGGATTTGAGGCAATGGGCTAGAGATGGAGATTCAGGTGCCATCTCCTTTATGTTTTAAAGATAAACAGAGGAACATTAGGCTTCCAATTTGCACAATATTTATCAAATTGAAGAAAGTAGACAGAGTCGGCAAAAACGTAAGGCCCGGTCTGTAGGGGAGTCTCATTCCGTGTTCCTGCTCCTGCGCATCTCTTCCAGCCAAATTAGAATGAGTCAAAGAAATTTGGGATCTTACACCATAATATGTGGACCATCCTGCCTTGTATCTATTGGTTTAGCCTGGTGGGTTGTAAATGTCTTGGTTGCGATTATTTTCCTGGCACTCTTTGGTTTTTTTCCCCCTTTTGGTACCAATGTCGCGATTCGTATGCACCACCACCGAAAAGTTTGGGTAATTTTATTGCCACCGCAGAATTAATGCGCAGTCTCTGGGAAAACAAAATTAGGTCCCAACCCTTTACACACATTGGGGGTCCTAAATCCAACCTCAACCCAGCTGTTACAGTTATATCCGACCATGGATTACACCGTGTTGCCCCTGTTGAATGTTCATCACATTACGACCGTTGTAGCCCAGCAGTCGCAACAGATCACCGAGAAGGTTCAATAAATTAACCAGCCGGGCACCATGATGCACCAATTCCTTGCTTTTCAGAAACCACCAGCTGCGACTTCTCCACCTACAGTTCCAGTGACAGCTGTTGGCACTGAGCTGCATCACTCTTTGCTGAGCAAGTTCAATGGAAACCCTAAAGTCTGCAGTGCACCATTCACGTGAAACTCATGGCAAACCAGTTTCCCACAAAACGCCCTAAAGTGGCATTCCTGGTCAGTCTTCTCACTGGGGAAGCCCTGACATGGGCTACTCCCATTTTGGATCCTGTGACAGCTAACCTCCATGCATTCCTGGACAAATTCTGCATTATTTTCAAGGAACCTGCCCATGTGTCTTCTACAGCAACTGTTCTGCTAGACCTATGGCAAGGGGATTCCACAGTCGGGCAATCCACCATAGAGTTCCGTACCTCAGAATTATCGTTGAATAACAAGGCTCTTGTCGGCATTTTCTGGAAGGGCCTCACAGGCAGGATAAAAGATGAGCTGGCTGGTCACGACCTCCCATCATCACCGTGTCCGTCTTGCCACCTGTGTAGACATTCAGCTCACAAGACAGAAGGAGCCCCATCAAGAACACGAATCTGTCCAGCCGTGCCATCTTCCCCATCTTGCTCTGGTGTTTCAAAGGCCTTCGGTGCCTCTACCAATGGCTTCTTTGGAAGAACCTATGCAAGTGGACAGAGCCCACCTGTCACAGCAAGAACGGTCCTGCCATTGTCAGCAGAATCTTTACCTCTACTGCGTTAGTCCAGAACACTTCCATATTGACTGGCTATTGTGTTCAGGAAACTCCCACACCTAGGCTACATGGGAGAGGCATCCTTAGGTGTGAATACTACTTCTCTATGTCTGACCATGCAGGTCCAACTTGGCACCTTGTCTGGTGTCATGTTTCAAGCCTCTACCTTCATGGATTCTGGATCAGCCGGAAATTTAATTGACACTTCTAAGTACCGTCTCCCAGTGGTCCGTCTTGTCAAGCCTCTGGTCATCTCTTCCATTAATGATAAATGCCTGAGTGACCATTCAATTATGTACTGAACCTCTGAAACTCCAAGTGGAGCTGTTGCACAGGGAGAAAGTTGTGTTGTACGTGTTACCCTATTCCTCCTCTGCAGTCTTTCTGGGACTTCTGTGGCTAAAGCGTCATGCTCTAATGCTCAATTGACAAACGTTGAGATTCTCGGTTCACATAATTTGATCAAAAGATGTTTAAGCTGCCCACGACTTTCAACGTGATCTCAAATAGGGCAGTCCTATACACTATCTTTTCCTCTCAATACCACGCTCAATAGCCTGGTCAGTGAGAGGCCTGTGTGTGGCTCTATTGAGAGGTAAAAGATAGTGTAGGACTGCCCTATTTGAGATCACGTTGAAAGTCGTGGGCAGCTTAAACATCTTTTGATCAAATTATGTGAACCGAGAATCTCAAAATTTTTTTCATGTATGATAGATAGCATAAATGCTTATGTAGTGATTTCCACGTACTGTATTGCCCCAATTGACAAACGGGCACATGTTGGGGACAAGACTGCCACTCGCTGTCTGGTAGCGTCCCATCCTGTACATAACACTTCTCCACTGATGCCTTCCACTTTCCTGCCGGGTCTGCCCTCACCTTATGAGGAGTTCGCTGACGTCTTCTGTGAGAAACAGGCAGAGACCCTTCTGCCACATCAAGTCTATGATTGTCCTATTGATCTCCTGCCTGGGACTACCCCTCCTCAGGATAGGGTTTACCCTTTTTCTATGCCCAAAACAAATACCATGGCAACCTATGTAAAGGAGAATCTTCAGAAAAGGTTCATACACAAGTCCTCCTCTCCAGCCGATGCCGGGCTTTTCTTTGGGGATAAAAAAGATAGTTCTCTTTGCCCTCGCATCGACTATCGGGATCTCAATAAGATTACCACTCCAGCCATCTTTTTAAAATTTGTTAATGAGATTTTCAGAGACCTCCTGTACTCGTGTGTTGTTTGGTTTGTCTGGACAGCATCTTCATTTACTCACCTAGTCTTGAAGCTCATCGTGTCAACATGCACCAGGTTCTAAGATGCCTATAGAGCAATCAACTCTATGCCAAACTTGAAAAATGCATCTTTGAACAGACCAGTCTACCCTTCCTTGGGTACATCATCTCTGACAAAGGACTTCAGATGGATCCTGACAAGTTGTCTCTGTCCTGCAATGGCTGCAGCCAGTTGGTTGGGCCATACAGCGCTTCCTGGGATTCGCCAACTATTACTGGCAGTTTTTATACACTTCTCCACAGTGGTGGCGCCTATTGTGGTGCTTACCAAGAAGAACTGAAATCCCAAGTCTTGGCCACCTGAGTTGGAGGAAGCATTCTACCATTTGATGTCTGCCTTTGCCTCTGCACTTATCCTGTCTAAGCCTGATCCTTAAAAGCCCTTCATTCTTGAAGTGGATGTGTCATCTGTGGGAGCAGGTGCAGTTCTCACTCAAAAAAAGGCATTTTTTTCTAAGACTTTTTCCCCAGCCTAAAGAAAATACACTGTAGGGTATCGAGAACTACTGGTCCTTAAGTTGGCTTTAGGAGAATGGTGCCATTTACTTGAAAGGGCTTGTCACCTGGTCAAAAATTTCACCGACATCCGAAAGTTAAAAAATCCTACGTTCCCATATCTCGCCATTACTTGTGGCCTAACCTGATGTAGTGATGTCAAGTACTTTGTCCTTTCTTGTGCTATGTGTGTCTGCAACAAGACTCCCTGTCACAAACCTGCTGGACTTCTGCAACACTTGCCCATTTCAGAGTGTTCTTGGACCCTTATGGCCATGGACTTCATCACTGACCTACCACCCCCCTCGAACAACACCGTCATCTGTGTGCTTACAGAAAGGTTCTCAAAGATGTCCCATTGAACTCTGCCCTTTCTGCCTTCGACCCCTCAGCTTGCTGCCCCTTCATGGACCTCCTGCATATTGTCTCAGACTGGGGTTCCAATTTGTGTCAAAATTCTGGCATGCACTTTATACCCGTCCTCAGGTGAAATTGGACTTCTCTTTGGCATACCATCCCTAAAGTAGAAAGAGTGAGCCAAGTGCTGGGAACTTACTTGCGGCACTTTGTCTCAGCACTCCAGGACAACTGGTCCAGCCTTCTAACCTGGCTAGAATTCTCTTACAATCATCGAGATTCCGATTCTGCTTGACCCTTACCCTTTTTATAAATAATAATAAATCTTTATTTATGTAGCACCAACATATGCCGCAGCACTTTACAATTAAGGGGGTATCCTTTTTGTATTGTTTATGGCAGACACCCCCTTCCCCTCCTGCCTCTGTCAGACCGTTCAGATGTCCCCGCCGTGGATACCCAGGTTCCAGACATTTCTGGCCTTTCTTTGCCTTGATCTACATATTTAACACAACTGCAAACTCAGTTAAGAGGTATTTTCGTGGTTGTTGTTAGAATCACACAGACAATTTTTGTGTTACTTTTTGATACAGTTTTTTTAAGCCAAACATTGGAGTAGATATGAAAAGAAGATAAAATAGAATGTTGACACCTTCACTCTTTGATATTTAAACAAATTGGGCTCAAAACTGACACAAAACCTGTATGTCTGACTTCAGCCAAAGACAACACAAAATAGTGATTTTCTATGTATATGTGATTATAAAATGACTCATGAACTAAATGCAGTGAGGTGTTTTTGTGAAAAGAATGTTTTTTATTGTATTTTCAAGTCAGTAAAAAAAAAACTGGCTTTTGAAGTACACAGCATGGCAAATGAACAGCTTGCATAAGATTTAGAAATTTAGGAACAAATGGCGTTAACATTAAACCAGACTGGTAAAACAAGTCAATTGGAACAATTGTAATGAGAGTAACATAAAACCAATTATAAGAACTGTGATGTGTATAGTAGATGGTGGAATTAGATCTGCAAGGGAGGTAAGGACATGGGAATTCACTGGATTTCAAATCTTTTGGAATGACCTACGGTTAACAACATTTTCTGTGTTCATCAAAGTGATTAGCTTATCATTAACCATATACATGTAGTAGTTCACTTTCCATTTGAGATCTAGGCACCTGGCTATGGTCTTCTCTGTTGTCAAGAAGATTAGTTTTCTCCTGGCATGGCGCTCTCTTTATCAATGTTTTATTGAGTAATGTTTCCTAGAGTTGTTGTTATATTTAGGGCTTTGAACGTTTGGAATAGTTGATAGACTTGTAAAGCACAATTGCAAGAATTTAGGACATATCCAACAAGTATGTTGTCTTCCAATGATATGAAAGGAGACCCTAAAACAAGTAGGAGGGTGTCGATTTTCTCCATATTTGGTGGTTATTAGATACCATCTTAGTGATATTTTGTAGGAGGTCAACAGTCTAAGAGTATTGATGGAACTTGTGCGATTTCCAAAATTTGTCTTCAACTGGACACTAAATTCAGAGGAAAGTGGTTGATATGTCTCTTGAGAAAGTAATACGTGGATATCACTCATGGTGAGCTAATGGTAAACTGTGTGAAAGCCTTTGTAGGACCAATCATTGTATAGATAAATGTCATAGGCTGGTGAGAAATTCAAAGATTGAAAGACAAGTGGGAAACAACTATGGGCCACATGTATGAAAACTGAATAGGTCTAAAACTCACTTTGTTGCCCATAGTAATCCATGAGCAACAAAGTGAGTTTTAGACCTAAACCGTTTTCATACATGAGGCCCTATAAGTAAGCTTCTGACCTACCAGCTTTTGGATAGGTCTTTCATAAGTAAGATTAATGACTTAGTTTAGGGAATCCAAAATATGACATAGGCGATGTTACTTAATCATTTTGAGTTTTGTGAACTTTGAGCTTAATGAAAAGAATCTTTGGATTATTAAATGTCCTATTGTTCCGGTTTCCAAGATGGAAAAAATTATGCATTGCTTTCTTTAGTTTAGGACTTCCCAGAATAAGAATGACAGACTGTGCTGGGGAGTAGATGTAGATTACCATCAATGAAACACAAAATCCTGCACTGCTTGGAGGAAAGAGGTCCACAAACATAATGATTTCTGAGATGTAGAACGATAAATAGAGCACAAGGAGCCAGCCAACCGTCCTGGCTGCTCTTTCCCTAGCCTCTGTACGTGGACTAATGGTGTTACTTGTAGTCTTCTCAAGGTTCCTACTATTGGTCCTAAGTGCCTTAAGAATTAGGCCATTGGAAATGCCCACAATAATTAAGGGGATTGAGCAGCCTATAACATTGCTGGGTAGCAAGTATGTTATGCTCAATTTTGGAACACTGCTTCCTAAACTCTGGTTAACAGATGCGTTCCCACTTGGGAATTCTTTGTATGTGCTCCATAGAGCTGGAACACTAATAGCCACAGCAGTGAGAACTGCAGTCACAAGGAAACATGGCACCAACTTGGGGATTTGTGATTTGAGGCGTAGTAAGAAAGGGTTGGTGAATATGACTATTTGTAAACAGTAGTAGATGCAAAGGCAGACTGTAAACCAGAAACTGGCATAGATAGGAAGAAATAGTAAGGCATTAAATGTGGTATACACTTCATCTGAATAGTACAGATCACTCCATAGAAGGCTCAGAAAATCATTTGCTGTCATTACAAATTGGAATGTGATGTTGGAGAGACCAAGAGTCACCAGAATCAGGTCAGAAGAGCCGAGGCTTTTTCCTTTTATTTTTTCCATAAGATTTACTGACACAATAACACAGTTTGTAAAGATCCCCAAAATGGTTGTAACTCCCAATATAGTCATGGATGTGAGGACCAAAATAGATATCATTGTTTGCACTATAATATAAGCTTTCCATCAACGCAGGGCAAATCTGAAATTAAATAGCTGGAAAGAAACATTGGAAAATTTTAATCTCTCTTCATAGAATAGAAAATTTTCTTAAATGTTATACAGAGTAATAAAACGTGTTTTAGAAACCTTTCAGACATAAATAACCCTTGTAGTTATGGTTAGTTGAAGCCATAGGTAAAATGTTTTTTCTATGGTAAAGAAAACTGAGCACATTATGTATGACATTATGTATAACTTTAGGTGCATATACAGTGCCCATAAAATGTATTTACACTCTGATTTTTCCACATTTTCTTGTGTATCAGCACATCTCATTGTGGATTAGGATTTTGGACATTCATTTACAAAAAAATAAAACTTTAAAAATCAAGTGTAACTGATTCTGACATACAAAGCTTTATGCAAACATTTAGGAATACGACGTTGTATCTTGGTCACTGGATGGCAGGGTAATTGGAAAGACTCCAGATCCAATAGCGAGGCGTTTGTGCTGTGAAGGAAACACCCGCAGGAACTAGAACCAATGATTGGGTGGCGGGGGAGGGGTGAGTTTGTGGCTCCTTTATTGTTTTTGTTATAGAATTTAGTTATGTTTCATATGATTACTAATGACGGTTTGATCTGATTGGTGAAGGTGGCTATTCTAACCTATCGTGATCGGCACATGTTTGTCACACTGCCAATTTTTTTCATGCTACATTTGCTGATCTGTACCTGCTGTATAAATTGCTTGATTTAAAGAAAAATAATAAAAATTATCTTAATTAAAAAAAGATCAAGTGAATACTTATAGGGACATATATGAAAAGTGGTGTCACCTCGAAATCTCTAATTGTTAGTAAGTTAGTGTAGCATTTGCCAGTATGTATGAAATGTGTGCAATGGTGAGATACATTTATGTGTCAAAAAGTGGAGCACAGAGTGTATACACCAAAATTTGTCTCAGCCTTGCCTACTTGAAAATGATATGAGTTAGTCTGATACTTTCATGCCACATTTTGGTGTGATACATCCATAAATGTGGTGCTTCGTACGAAGCTGGCACAACATACCCCATAGAATTGGCGCATACACAAGTGTTGGGTCTGGCGCAACATGCGCCAGATCTTGGTTTATGACTGTCCATACATCTGTCAGACAGGGCTACAACAGTTTTTTGGGCTCAAAGCACGGCAGAAAACTGGCGCAGTTCCGTTCATACATGTCGCCCTTAATGTTTAACTCCAGTACTTTGGTACACCTCATCTTAGCAGGCAATCTGAAGGGCTAAACTGCCTGAGAACAAACTTTTTGTCACAATTAAATCATTATGACAAAACTAGGAAGAAATAAATCAATTATTAAAAAAGACACAACATGGCACAGTTGTAAATCTGCATAATGGTGGCAAAAACATAGTGACACTTACATGGAGGGCACTAAAGAGGGATGCTCACAAGATACCTTATAATAAAATTAGTGGGTGCAATTGTGTATATGACAACAGGTGCCCAACCTCAGTCTTATGGACTGGGAAAGAAAAGTCACTGTTGAAAAAACTCACATGGCATCTTGGAGAGGTCGCCAAGTAACATGTAAGTGATTACGAAACCAAGTGAAAAAATGCTTATGGTCTGATGAACTATGAAAAGATACTGCGTCTGCCATAAGAAAATACCAGACAGCCTACAAAACAATGCACCATATCCACAATAGCTTGGTGTCAACCTGCTACTTTGTGGGTACTTCATGGCAGCAGGTCCAACTCATAAATGCTGACAATGAAATGAATATGGCAAATAAATGTGATAGCCCCTAACATAAAAACAAGTCTACAGAGGAATGGCTTAAAAACAAAAAAGTTAATATGCTGTGGTTTCCAAGTCAAGTCAGAGACCAGATCTCTGTAGAATCTACGGAGACTATACCTGTAAAAAGTGATGCACCTGGCCAGATAACTGCAACCCAGCCCTAATAGAATAGAGCTTTGATTCGCAATAGGTTTTTAACAAGCTCCTGACTGGGTCATTTCCCCCCTTCCTGACATGGCACTTTTTCTTTTGCCGTAGTACATGTGGGATTAAATGTTATATCACTTTCTCACACTCTTCTACTGATTCTACAATTTTTTTTGCCGTTTTTCCCTGATACATTAGGCTTTATCTTTATGTCTGTTTTTTTTTATTTATAATGAGAGAAAATAGTAAAAAAAAGTGTGTCTGTTTTTTTTTATACATACTTTTTTTAACAGCAAAAGTTTCGCTTCAAAAAAATTTTGTAATTGTATCATTTTGTCATGGACATTTATACACAGGCAGTCCCGACTTCAATCTTCCAACTTGCATCCGTCTCCTAGTTACAAACAGAGACTTATAGAGTGTGGCTGACATCACACACTGAGTCAAGCCCCATAATAACGTCTCAAAACGTCCTCTGTCCACTGCATCTTTTGGCCGCCACAGCACAGCAGCTCTTTTTTACCCTGCTCCCGCCAACCTGCCTTGCGCTGAGAACCTCAGTTTTCAGGTCGACACATCAGCTTTCCCACACACACTTCTTGTCTTGTCATCACCCATACAATTAGTACATGTGTGGTATGTTGGCATTTGTAGTTGTGGAACTACAAGTGCCAGCATACCACAACACATGTACTTACATGTGTTTAACGTGCTGCTGTGACATGCTGGTGGCAGTGAAACTACAAGTGCGAGCATGCCACAGCAACTCATGTGGGACAGAAAGTGAAACAGCAAAATAAATGTAAAAGAGGTGTGAACCCTTCCCTGCAATATACAAAACTAAAAAAGTTTTGCTGGAGTTACATTTAATAACTGTACCTGTTCTGATTTACATACAAATTCAACATAAAAACAAACCTACAGTCCCTATCGATATTGGGGACAAGGCTAAAAGTCACAATTTAAGTTGTTAATTTTTTTAAATAATATTTTATTTGTGTGTATGTGTTTTAATTATTTTTATTTTACACATTGGAGGCCCTATCTACGTGAGTTTTTTTTTTTTGCACATTTACCCTATAATTAGGTGTGGTATATTAACTACAGTTTTAGGGGAATTACATCCCCTGTACTGACTGCAGAGTCTATTTGGGACTGACAAGACCAGAGCCATTCCTAGGCCAAAAAGCACTCAGGACATGGTGAAATTTTTTCCCCCACCCCTCCCCCCCAGAAAAAAAAATTCTGAGGAGTGTAATTTAAAAAAACATGCAATTTGGTAATGTTGTAAGTGAAAAGGGGGGAGGGAGACAGCATTTTTAAAGTGTTCACCATGTGGTATAAATGATAGGATATATTTATTCTGCTGGTTGTAAATGACCCACCTATATCCAATTTTTATAATTTTCAATATGTTTTACTAGTTTTGAAAAAATAAATGATTATTATGAGTGGTACATACAATGAGTTACGTATGTGTGATGCCTCTGAGTGGTATCTTTATTTGTCACATACATGTAACGATATGTTCACAAGGCGTAATGGCGGCGCGCATTTTGTCACGTATTTGCGCTTAAATACGGCCGAAATGCGCACCACAAATACGGTAATTCGTAGCTCTCATAGAGAACTATGAATTACGTCTTGTCTCCCCCAACGTGCAATACCATCATATTGTACGCCGGGGGAGAATAGTGACATGTTACGCGGCTCTGATAGTGGGAGTGAATTGGGCCCCCCACACTTGACAGCGCGTACTTCTAATGCACACGGCGTATTGCGACACATACAGTACACACCCCAATACGCCATTACATAGATGTAACCTTATGTAAAGGGGTTGTGAGAGGTACATATAATGGGTTACATATGTGTGATGCTGTAAAGATGCTGGACCTCAATGGTAGCCCCTGCTCTTGGGTACTTTCTATTGCGGGGAGAGGAGAGGTGGGACTCTTTTATGGAGTGTACCGCGTATAAAAGGAATGGGGCACAACAACTTTCACCGCAGAACTGTAAACTTTACTTCCTTTTCTTTCCCTCCTCCGAAAGGGACTTTTATCCACATCAGCTGTTCACCCAATGTCCCGCCCGCTTTATACACGCACACCCAGTTCCAGAGGGGGCTCTCTCAGCTCTATCACCGCACCCTGCCGTCTTCAGTGGGGTTTCCCACCCACAGGGGGGGGGTACCCTCACCGCCGCAAAAATGGCCCTCTCTTCTTCACCTGGGGTCACCTACGCACCGCTGGGGGGAAGCCGCTCCCAGGGCACCGGGGTTCTTTTTTTCTTAAAATTCTCATAACTATATACAAGCTTTCTCTCTATCAAGCTGGCTTCTTCCTTTTTATAGGAATCTGCCGCCTCTTTCCTAGCCAGGGCAATGAATTCGCTCTCTCTCTGCTTGCTAAGACTCCAGCAGATCAGGCAGAACAGACCCTGAACTCTACAGGTTTACTATTTAAGGGATCCCCCCGCTGACCGCAAAACCCCCCCTTTCTCCTTTCTGAGACTGCTCCCTATTTGGGTGAAGGGGTTACCCCCTGTTGAGGAGGGGGGTAAACTGGGGAAAGTAAATTTTTCGCATTAACCTCTACCTTTACTGTACACTTCATATAATTCACATCCTTTTACTTCTTCTCTAAGTTATAAAAAGCAGTTTACACTATTTAAACCTATGAGTATTAAACTACTTCCATCAACACTATATCTAATTCTGTCAGGTTTAAAACCCAATTTCCCAGAAGAACATCCTTTTTGAATCCTACAATCCCCTTTGAGGGGGTACCTTTACTTGTCACATACATGAAAGGTTTTTGCAGCGTTACTTTGGTAACCGAATAATGGCTGTGAGTGGTACCTTTACATGTATGTGACATGTAAAAGTACCATTTGGAGGTGTCACACATATGTAACCCATTATATGTAACTCTCACAGCCTCCTTACACAAGGTTACATCTATGTGATGGCTGTGAGTGGTACCTTTACATGTATGTCACATGTAAAGGTACCAGTCAGAGGTACCGCTCCACATTCGCCTGTCCTGCCTGGACCTAGGAATGGCCCTGGACAGGACCCAGCAGTTCAGGCAGTTACCAATCCCTGTTGGTCAAACAAGCCTGCTAATCTGCACAATTAACATTATACAGTAACTGCCCGGATGTTTAAAGTTGATGCTTAGTCGGCAACTAGTTAAGTTTTCCCCACACAGTAGAGAAACCAAGAGAACTCAGTTACTTTATTCTTCAGATTGAAAGGGGTCTCAGAGGTTTGACCTCCGTTGATCAGAATGATATGGCATATTCTAGTAATAGACCATAGCATTTTATGAGAACACGTCTTTAAAGAGAACCTGTCACATAGTTTTTGCCCCCCTGGCTGAGGGCAGAACAAGCTAGTGACAGACCTGCTGTTCCCAGCGCTGTGTCCCTTATTCTGTAAGATGCTGTCGTTTTAGAGTATTTAATGCTCAAATCTGCAGTTTTCAGCCAGAAAAGAGTATATTTTTTCATACCCCGCCCACCTGACAACTGATAAACCTATTACTTTAAATACCAAATGTAAAGAAAAAGAGCCGTGGCGCTCGTGCAGGAAAGGACGTAAAATCAGTCCAAAATAATTTATAAAAAGATTTTATTTCTAAAAATGCAAAGGAAACCTTCACATAATTAAAAAGATATACATATCTTATATATAATATATAGATTGTATATGTCGTTAATTATGCGAAGGTTTCATAGTCCTTTGCATTTTTAGAATTAAAACCTTTTTCTTAATTATTTTGGACTGATTTTACGTCCTTTTCTGCACAAGCGCTGCGGCTCTTTTTCTTTACATTTGGTGTTGTCTCTTTCCACTGCTGATTCTTTTTGGCGTCTGGGAACTGCTTGACTTGAGAGCCTATTGTATCTATATGAGTGTTGTGCCTCTATTCAAAAACGCACAACACTGAAAGGTGAGCACATTATATATGGCTTATAATTGTTAACAAGCATTTACCTATTTCACGATGTGCGCCCCCCCTTTTCTTTTTTCTTTTTTGTCTCTATTACTTTAAATAGGTAGAACCATGTGAATAACTGCCAGGTGGGCGGGGCTAGCTTTTGATGGGCGGGGCTAACACCTGCTCATGAATAAGATTTGAGTGGTAAATGCTCTAAAACTACAGCATCTTACAGAATAAGGGGGACACAGCGCGGAACAAGGTCTTCATAGCTTGGCTCCCCCAGAAAGGGGGGGACATAATCTATGTGACAGGTTCCCTTTAAAAAGAACTGCAATACCCATCTATAAGGTGAATAGTTTTATTTTATTATTATTATTGAACAAAGTTAGTTACATAGTTAGAAAATTACATAATAGAAAAGACTGAAAAAAGCCCATCAAGTCCAACCTAAAATCGAACAGTTTTAATCTAGAGGAACTTAAAAAACCACTATGAGGCCGTTGCCAAGTGTCCTACAGGAAAAATTTTTTTCCTTATCCAAAAAATTCACCGTGCCCTTCCAGTTTTTCTCTTAAAAAATCAAAAAAATATGAAAATTTTGACAGGGCCAAAGTATGAAAACTGCTTTGGGCAAACTTTTTTTGTTGCCCAAGAAAAAACCCAAACAGAGCTCCCCTTTCATTTTTCAGGCACATATGAAATAAAGTGGAGCTTGATTTGGTTGCTGGGGCAACAAAGAAAAAGTCTTAGCCTAACAGTTTTCAACATGTCCCCTAGTGCAGTTAGCACACATGTGTACTACATGACTGAACACACAAAAGGATAAAGAACATGATTTTTTTTTGTTATATTATGACCCCCCCTCCCCGCTTATCAATCCCTATGATGCCTCCTTTATTTCTATAACTTTGCAGCTAGTATTTATGTGCTATACATAGGATTGTTATATAGTTTCTATATGCACGTCCAAAGATTTAGGACAGCGAGAATAGGAAGCAGCCAAAATGTATTTAAAGTTTAAAAAATGGAATTTTTTAAAGCTGAAAAAATCATTATAGAGCTAAGCAAAGGAGGGACAAAAAATGGCATCCAAAAAGAAACACAAACCTTTTCAGCACGTCCCCCCCTTTAGTCTAAAAAAGTTTTGTGCGCATTGCCCATTTAAATAGCATACAAGAAAAAAACATTCAGGACAATGATTCACTACCTGTAGGCTGGTTTGCGCACCAACCTGCTTTTTCCGGAACGCACAGCTACCTGTAAGAAACCCGGAAGGGGGAAACATCATGTATCTCGGCAACACCTGACCTGCGCAAATGTGTGCACAGCGCGACACGTACGGAAGGAATTAGGACTGCGCGTTATGTGAGATCAATTCGGCTTTTAAGGATGTGTAATACCCAAAAATGATCGCGAAAAGCAAAAAATCGCATAGCGTTGATCCCCCCTTTTAATTTATAACCCGACTTTTCCCTAATGCTAAATACCGCCCCATGCCTACAAATAAAAGGAGGGAAAAAAGAAAAAAAGGAAAAAAAAAAATAAAAAAAAAAACAAAAAAATACATGTTCCATTTCCCTTTTCCCTTCCCCCGTGAGCGTGAACAATAAAAAACAGAATAAAAAAAACCAAAATTTCCCAAAAAGGCAGAACATGAAATTTGTTTATTGAGGATATTTTTCAATTTTTAAATTTTAAATAAACATAGTTTCTCTCTTGTAATGAGCCCCTTAGGAAAAAGTGGGGAATTTAAGTGATTTTCCAAAAGCTTCTCTATTCGGAGCCTAATTTCTATACTCCCCCTCTTTTTGGGTTTTAAATTTCCCTTTCCCAAAAGCAAATTTCCGGAGGAAATTCATATTCCATTATGACACTCAAAGAAAGTCTCGCTACGTTTGGGTTTAATCCGATCAAATGTATCGGTTTTTTCTTGAGTTTCTAAAATTCTTGTTTTTAGTTTCCTTTTGTAGACCCAATACAAGATCTCGCACATAGTACTTTAGCCACAAAACAGCGCACGGTTAAGTTTTTTTATTTTTTTTAAAATTGTGGCTTTTACCATTTTGTGGGTTAGAAAAACTTTGCATGGGGGGCTAATTTGCACATTTTGCAGGGATAGGATCCCCAACTTGAAAAATCCTGGATGAGTAGCCAGGTTTTTGTTTTATCCTTTATGTCATTAGGGGGGTAGAATATCCCCAGTGTTTTTGATCTCCTGG
>JAODAL010006857.1:0-129958 GCA_025379985.1 Phyllomedusa bahiana | reverse complement strand
TCCAAAGTTTCCAGAGTTCCAAGCAACCAATCAAGCTATAGCCATCAAGTACAGTTTTTATTTTCTGAGCACTATAGAAATAAAAAGCTTTGACAAGGACATGGGCAAAAAAGACAGTCTTACGAGATTTTCTTTGTTCTGTATGTCATTGCCCCCAAAAAAAAGTGGGATAAGGGGTTGGCTTGTCCAAAACAAACTTCCTTTCAATAGGAAAGGGGGAAAGGGTGGCAGGTTTGGGCTGAATTTTTCTATTTCAGGGCACTTCGTGCCTTATTTGCTAGGGCAACAGAGTATTTTGTCCAATCCTGCGAAGACAACAGACAAAGGGACATAAATTAACGGGAACCATCCCTGGGGCTGCGGGAAAATCAAGATAACCCATTGGTTCAATGGGTCAAGTGTATGTGGTGGAAAACCAGTAGGAGTACAAAGACAAGTTGTCTGCTTAAAGTCAAGCAGGGGTGGTGGGTTGTTAGGTTTAGGGCTGCATAGTGCCGGCTGTGGGGACTACATTTTTCTTTGAGGGAAAAAGAATGCCAACATGTGCTGGACATCCAAAAAGAGCATGATCCCTCCTTCTGGGTTTTTGGGGTAGTATCCATATTATATGACCCCAAACACATTTCCCAAGACCACCACTGCCGTGCTAAGAAATAAGGTAAATGTGTTTGAATGGCCAAGCATCCCAGACCTAAACCCTTGGAACATCTGGGGGCCCCTCCTAAAACAGAAAGGGAGAGCGCAAGGTATCTAACACCACCACCCCCTTTTTGTTGTCATGGGGGAGGGAAGAGGATTCCGTGGCGCAACCTTGAACTCTAGTGATCTCCTTGCCCAAGAGAATTAAGGTAGTCCTGGAAAATAAGGAGCCACACAAAATTTTTGCACTTTGGCCAAAATTTTTTCCATTTTCACTTAGGAGTGTCCTCACTTTTGTTCCAGGGGTTTTAGAGTTTTAGACTAGGTTGAGTGCACAACAAATCCCCCTGTTAAAAAGCCGTGCCTGACTACTTTTACATTGTTCAGTGTCAATCTTCAATGTTGTCCAATGAAAAAAAATAATACAATTTTTAAAAAAAATGGAGGGGGTGTACTTACTTTTGTGAGATACTATCCCTTTTTTTATTTGTCAATTATTGTCTACATTATTATTCATTGTCTTTTGTCAACATTGTACTTGTCATATCTTTGGGCTATATTACTTATTTTTTAAAATTTTATTTATCAAAAATTTTTGATTTAGTTGTTTTTTTTTTCCTATTGCACATTATTACTCTAAGACTCCTTTTCCTTTTTTTATTTTTCTAGGTTTTTGTCTTTATTATTACTCAAGGGCTCATAATCTACATTATCCTCACTTCACTGTTTTGATTAGACTTTCATCTCTTTGTCTAAACTTTTAACACATAACTTATTGTTAACCTTATACAATTACTCATCATCTCACTTCTACATTGTTATTGATATTGTATTGTCACATTTTTCTTCACTGTTTTTATCCACTTGCCATTTGCCCTCATTGGGATTTTTTTTCTTCCATCTTATTTTCACACTTTTTTATTCTTTGTCTTTCCCCTTGTCTACATTTTTCCCCTTTTTGTCAAATTTTGTCTAAGTTACTACTTGTTGTTCATTAAAACTTAGTTAATTATCATCTATTGTCTTAATTACCATAATTTTATATCTTATTGTTATTCATTATCTAATTGTCTTGGTACCACATCCAATACATTTACATTGAATTTCATCTCATTTTTTCGCTTTGTTCTTCATTCCTGCTACACTATTACACTTGTTGTTTCCTTTTTTGCATTTTTTTCATTATCTTATTTTCCACTTGTACTCATCATCATCATCTTCATCATCAAACTTAAATACACGTTAAAAAAAAAAATTTGGGAAAATTTTCGGGTCACCCTTGATATTTAAAGAAAAGGGCCCAGAGAAATTTTTCTGGTATTTGTTAAACGACCACAGTCAGTTAACTCACTGTGTCCGTGGACTTCACACTGCTTCTTATCTGCTGCACGTGGGGTGTCTCTCTTTGGAGTACCCTGCGCCTGCAGAGATCTTGGGGGAGAAGGAGCTGGGAAATTTGAGCTCTGTATCTTTTTTTCTTCCTGTACTTTACTTATCTCACCAGCTCCCGCTTCTGATTTTTTTTTCCTGCCTTGTTTTCCATGTCTGCTCTATGCAGAGGGTGATGAGAGCAGTGTAATAATTTCTTCTGGCTTCTTTCCCCTTTTGTACACGCCTGGGTGTTTTCTCGTCGGTCAAATATAATTAACTTAGGCCAGATTTGGCCCATGAGCCTATTTTAACCCATGGGCTAGAATATTAGTCATTTTACATTTTTCAAATTGCTTTTCATCATCTCAACAACTACATTCATTCCCCTCCTTTTCGGCCCGCTGTTCTTTCTCTGGTGATTAGATTTCATTGGGGGTCTTCTTTTTTTTCATATTTTTATTTATTTTCCCAAACCCCTCCACCAAACTCTCCCACACCCCCCCTGATTTCTTCGTCTTTGACTCAACAACACCTCCTATGAACTTTATAACCTTTACAAGAATAAACATTCTCCGGGCCCCCAAAACAACTGTTTCTCCAACCCAATTTTTTCTAAAATCTTTGTGATTTTTTTACCCAGGAACAAAATTTTACCTTAGAAAAAAAAACTGTTGGGAAACAGATTTGGGCCCCCGTGAAGAGGATTTTGTCCTCAGCAGAGCTTCTGATATATTTACTTTTATCAAAAGAGAAAAAGATACCTTCTGGGCTCTTTTATATCATCTTGTGGAAGCGGGCTCAGTCTGCAGCAACCCCCGTATGATGCTTTTCCCAAATTGTTGACCTAAACGCTCATGGATAAGGAAAAAGATTGAAAAATATGAAAAACAAAAACGGGTATTGCATAAAAACTGCCCCCACAGGAAAAACCCCGAACTTTAAAAATCTGCCCTGACCACTGCTGAAAGAAACAGTAAATTTAGAAATGGGGTTTGAAATGGTGCCCCTAGGGGCTCAGTCTGCATCATTTCTTTCTTTAGGAATCCGTAGAGAAAACAGGGAGCAAGTTCCCCCTATCTCTTTATTTTCCTTTAGTTTTAAAAATCACAAGCATTATGGGAAAGGGGCTGAGAAGCTCAAGCGCCCTCTATTTGGGTAAACAAATCCCCCAATTTGCATCCGACTCACTGAATCATTACAAAGCAAAAGGGGTATTTCCCAAACCAGTACACATCTGCATCAGCTGTTTTTGGGTTTGCCCCCCAGTGCAGAGCAGAGTGTACTATCTGGCTGGGGGGGATAAATAAAAGGAGGGGGCTTAACTCCTGAAGGTCGCAGACCCGTTTTTGGGGTTTTTTTTTTTTCCTCCCGCCTTCCCCGACAATAACTTTTTTTTCATTTTTTTCCCTTACATGCTCTATAACGGCTTCTTTTTGGTGGGATAAGATTCACTATTTAATGCTGCTATTGACCATAACATATAATATACCGGGAAACCCCCCAAAAATTCTATGTGTGATGGAAAAAGAAAAAAATGCAATTGCGCCACTTGTGTCGGGGTTTAGTTTTTATGGAGTCCTCTTTTCGGTATAAATGATGTTTTTATCATATTTTGTATTGAAATTATTCATGAACCACATTTGTAGAGATTTCCTTTTGTGCTCTAGAAGAAAAAAATAATTTTTCTATTTTTATTTTTATTTCTTGTTAACATGCAATTTTCTGTGTCCAAAAATGTTTTTATTTTTTTACTTATGGATCTGAGAGAGGACTGATTTTCTGTGGGCTGAATTTTTGTTTTTTTTTTACCATTTTGGTTACAGGGAATTTTTGATAATTTTTTTTTCCATTTTTTTTATGAATGCCCCAAAAAAATACCACAATTTTGGCTCTTGGAATCTTTTTTTTCTACGGTGTTCAGCGTACAGGATAAATTATGTAATATTTGAATAGGTTGGACTTTTACAAAATTTGTAAAAATGGCAAAAGGGGGATTTAATTTTAATATATACATATATATAGAAAAGCACTTATTATAAAAATATGAACCAGGGGGCGCAAAAAAACTGACCTCATTAAAAATTTGTATTTAAAAACTTATATTTAAAAAAGTTAAACTAAAATATGTGTATTAAACATAAACGCTTGTCCATACTGGAAGTACTATTTATTCTATTAAGGATTTTAATTTCTTACCTATCACACCCTACAGAAGCCCGCTGATGCAAGGCGGTTGCCAGGCAATGACAATCGCCCCCAGGTTACTATAGGGGGGTTTAAAAAGGGGGGGGGGAAACAATTTGCACCACCGTTCCTCATTCAATTAGACTAAAGTATTAACAGCAGAGATCGGAGCTGGCTCTGTTCCCTGCTATTAGTGGCGGTTGCCATAAATTAACCCATGTTTTCCTTTGGAACCCTTTGGGGAACACCCAAATGCGTGAAGGGGTTTAACAAGGGAGAGTTTTGGGTGGGGGGTTTTTTCTGCAAACAGCGCTGCCCTTACAGTCAGAGACAGTTTATTTTGATTTACGGTCAGGTTAATTAAAATCATGGTTTGTAAGAAAAAAAGGCCAAACCTGTGAGAAAAGAGACAAATTGATTTTTTTGTGGAAGGGAAAGGTTTAAAGAGGGGAAAATGCTTGGGCGTTACTGAATCTTTTTACATTATTTTTTATAGTTTTATTTTAAATTTTATTTTAAAAAATTGAATTATTTTATATTTTATAAATTTCCTTTTTTATATTATGCGTACATTGTTTTTATTTTTTAGGTACAAAAAGGAAAACCAAGGACACAGGGGCGCTCTTCGTTCTTTAGGGCAATTAACATAACAAAATTTAAATTCAATGGTTTTGTGCTATCAAAAAACCTTCACGGGTTTTTTTTTAAATCAATGCAGTGTCCCTAGACTGGTGCCTCACCCCTTTAAGTATGGATTCAAACACCCCAAAGGGAGGAAAATTAGTGTAGGCCCACCGCTTTTGAGGTCGCCTTGCTGTTGGCAGGTAGGGTTAAGAGTTTGATCAAAAATGTGAAATAAGAACCTCAAAAATGTTTTATGTACCTAAGTAGCAGAAAAAGCTTTTCAAAAATTCCTATGTCTATTTGATAGCTTCTTTAGTTGATTGTTTCTACTGAATTGGAAAGGTTTTTTTAAATTTCTGCCGCCCAGCGTGTGCTTATTTTCCCTTTTTTGTCAAAAAATTTTTGGACGTGAAAAACCAAAAATTGTTTTTTAGCTTGGTTTTGAGCTCATTTCATAGGATGTGCTATCTTTAAAACACATGAATCCTACAGCCGCTCCACCAAACCCTTTTCCACTGCTTCACCAGAGGAAGGATTTTTAGTTGTTACGATTTGTTGGCCATCGACATCGATCGATGGGGATAGTGACCATCATGAAAGATATTTGATGGTCGATGGTAATTATATCGATGACCATTTAAAATCTATGGGAGAGCAACAAAACCTTCATTCTTACACCCAAACAGGGGGGGAGAAGCTGGGAAATTTAAAAACCCCCCAACATCAAATAGATACTGCTACATCTTTTAGGCAAAAACCCCTTAGGGTTTTTAAAACCCCAGAAAAAAAAAAACACAGACCATTCACTATCCCTGTCTTTCCCCACAGCTGACCCTTAAAAACCCGACACCCCCAAATTAAAAATACAGAAAGGGATATGATTTGAACCATATTTTAATTAACAGGGCATGAAAAATCCCTGTCCCGGAACCAGCATGACTCCAAACCGCATGACCCCCAGATTTAAAAGTGCCGGAAAAAGGAGTCCCAACCACCATTTTATTTCACGGACATTAGACTATCCCCGTCCGGGGGCCCCACTGACCCCCAAAACCCGCATGACCCCGATTAAAAAAATGCCGGAAAAAAGGAGTCTTTCAAAAACCATTTTGTTTCACTGGACATTGCTACCCCGTCCTGGGCCCCGCATGGCTAAAAAAGCTGACCCCCACATTTTAAAAAGTGCCGGAAAAAAAAGGAGTCTTTAAACCCCATTTTTTTTACACTTTAAAAACTTTTTTTTTTTTTAAAAATTATAAAAAATTTTTATTGATGAACAATAACATCTGTAAACACTAAATATCATCAAAAAAAGGGAAAAACTGAAAAGACAATCTCCAACATGTGTTTGGGGGTATAAAAGTGCACAAAAAAAAAAAACCCACCCCGCTAAATAGTAAGCAAGAAAAAAAAAAAAGGCCACCACAAAGAGAAAAGAAATAAATAAATTGTTTGAGTGGAGGATGGGACCCAATATTCATTACCGAGCGGAAAACATCACAAGAGAAAAACAACGGGTATTTTTCAAGGGACACACACACAAGGGCAACAAGGGGGGGAAAGGGGGAAAAAAAAAGAGAGAAGAAAAAAAAAAAAAATGGGAAAACAAGAATGCTAAAAAGGGGAGGAGGGGAGAAGGAAAAAGAAAAAGGGGTCCCTATCCCCCACCTACAAGGCCAGCAAACAGGCCAGGCGCCACGGCCGCATATCCGTTAACTGGTGATGCGTGGTACAATTGGGTGAACTCTTGAAGAGGGAGCCAATTGGCCCGAGTTCTTGTTAAATTTTTTGTGCTCGTTCAGGGGTGTAAAGACAATGGTTCCTCCATCCGTTGTATAAAAATGATCTCCGCGAACCAGTCTCAATGGATGGGGGAACAGTTGATTTCCACCTCTGGCACCACAGTTTTGGGCCGCTGTAGCAGGTGTCTAAGGAGAGAACTTTCTTAAACGTTGACGATCGGCGATGGGGAACATGAAGAGGAGCAAAGCTCTGGTGAATTGGGTATAGAGATTCGGTCGCTTATCCTCAATCACCTCAAGGACCGAGGCCGAGATCAGAAAACCCCTAATTAGGGAACATCCCCCACCCAGACGTGGGACAGGGTTCCCTCCTCACTCCCGCACCTCCAGCAGGGTCTGGAACGGGAAAATTGGGTACCAGCGATGCCAAAAAACTGAGGGAACTCTGTACACCGGTCAGGTCGTTCTATAGCAGGTCTCTGGTGCGGGAGGCGATAGCCGCCTTATGCGTGAGCCTGAAAGCACCCCGTTACCATTGCGGCAGTTGGGAATGAGGGTCCTATTCGTTCTCCCATTGTTGGCAAAGGAGGGGAGTGAAGCAGAGTGGGCAGAAAGGAGCATCTTGTGTACCCCTGATAGCGAGTGTCTCGCTCCTGAGGAGGACAGCATCAGATTCTCAAAGGCCGAGAGGGGGTGGCAAGATCGCAGCTGGATGGTTCGGTTAAAAGAAGTGGGATAGTTGTAAGTACTGGTGTAAGGGCAGCCCACGCAGGAAGCTTCCTCCCATCGAGGGTTTTTATGAGCGGCTTACAATCTCCCTTGACACTTCGTGGCAAAACGAAGCGGGGTCATCTTAGTGTGCCAAGAAACATTGGAGGAAAAAGGCCTGGAGGAATCAGATTGTCTGTTGATTGGGACGCAATGGGACCCTTTACGGTCAAATGAGGTCATGAACGAGGTCCCTATATGAGTAGAGGTGTGGACAGGTCTGGTACGCAGGAATATAGGTAGAGGCACTGTTGCGGACGTAAGAGGGGGGTTCCAGACCAAATGGGGAGCACCGAAACGGAAGAAAGAGTCTCAGATCCTCTGCCAGGCAGCCAAAAGCTTGTCCCCTCGGCACGAATTGAGAGCCAAGGTACGCGAGCATAGGCGAGGCTTAGTAAGTATTACATTCTACAGTCTAGGTAAGCCTGTACCACCGGCCAAACCTAGCTTCTGGTAAGCGTATCAATACGCTATCTCGGCTTTCCGCCGCGTCACCAAAGAAGAGCGAAAAGCCACTGTCTAACTCTCTTCCAAAATGATGAGGGGGACGTGAATGGGGATAGTTTGGAAGAGGTACAAGAACCTCGGAGCACGGGATCATCTAAGCAAATTTATTCTGCCAAACCAGAGACAGTTCCTTCCCACGCCAAGAATCCAGGATCTCTCTCAGTTTGCATCAAAAAGCGAGATGTAGTTGTCTATAAAAAGTTTAGGAAGATCTCAGTGATTGGATTACTAGATAGGAACTGGCCAGTCTTCCTAGGCCTGTTTAAATGGAAAGTGGACTGTAGAAGAGCCATGCTCAGAGTTGAATGATGCCAACTGGCCAAGGGTTCGGACTTAGAAAGATGTGTGAATCTTGAAGTTTGACACAGCTGCCGAAGGCCTTGATCTCCGACCATTAAGACTGGAGGGATATATGGGGATTTGTGATGTAAAATCAACAAGTCAGTCCGCGAAGCGGCATTTTGTATTCTTAGCCCAATATAAGGACCCCCTTAATGTCGGGTGGTAGATATTAATGGATGCCATGAGGCTCTCATCTCACCAGGAACATAAAGTAGCGAGGGAAAGAGGGCACCCCTGCTAGTCCCATTCGAAAATTTGAAGGGAGTAGCCAAAGAGCCATTGCTGACTTGCGCCGATGGCGAGAATAAAAGTGTCCGATATTTTGGACCGGAAGGTAGGGCCCAGACCTATGGGTGAGAGAGTCTGATGGAGCAAGAAGGAACGATTTACGTCAAAGGCCTTTCTTTGCATCCAGCGGAAAGTACCTTAAGAGGGATCCCCCGGGAGTCGGGCGTGATGGATGATGTCCAATTGTCTTGAAGCGTGTTATCACGCGCTTCCGCCTCTGGGCCAAAGCCCACCTTGATCTGGATGAATAAGTCGCGCGGAGCAGTGATTGAGGCTGTTTTGTGATACATTTGGCGTAGATCTTTCAAGTCAAAGTTCAGTAAGGATATAGGGCGGTAGTACCACACAATGGGGATTTCCCTTCCCAGACTTGGGGAATTAATGCCACATGCGTGCTAATGCTTGGGGGGGGGGGGGGAAGAGGGTTGTCCCGTGAGATGGAGTTTTGAAGGCCGCAGCAGCAAGGGAGGTTAGTGGACAGGGAAAATGCTTGTTGAGAAAATTGGCCAGGTAAAGCCATCGGGCCCGGGCTTTTACCCCCTGGAGAGATCTCATAATGACGGGCCTCCAACTCCATCGCGAGACGGGTATCGTCCAGCGATTGGATGAGGCGAGGCTGGGTTTTGTACTCAGCAGGAGGGATGAGGAAAAGCCTCCGGATGAAGGCAGGGCTGGGAGAGGAGATGGTAAATTATATAAATTTTAGAATAATAGGCCTGGAAAGTAACAGGTATATCCCGGGTGCAGTGCGACGGTGTTTGGATGGAGCCGCCTAGATGGAAGATATCTGTGGGAGTGTGCCATTGAGAGCGAAACCGCCCAGCCAGCATCCGAACCGCTTTTGTTGCCAATATTGTAGAATTTGCTACGACAGATCTGAATGTTAGCGAAACCCCACGAAGCCTCAAAAGGCGCTTCGACCTCCAAAGGGCATCCAGTAAACTCCCTAGGAGGGAGGGAAAAGAGAATTTTATGGCAGTTTCTAAAGGAGGGTCATCTTTAGCAAGCGCTTTCGAAAGAGTGGCAGCCCTATCTTTTTAAGGTCTGGAGCCAGTCGAATCAGGGACCCCCCTCTGAAACACATTTGAGGGCTCACATATGGGACGGCGGGGGGAGTGGGGTAGTTACGGGTGGCCTCTGAATTGGAAGATTGAGCTCTCGATGTCCGTACACATGGGCATCAAAAGAGGGGGACTCGTTCAATTCAGTTCAATTTTGTTCTCTCCTCTGGAGGCTGAGAGTTGAAAGGAGCAGAAAACCGGGGCGTGGTCCGGACCACAAAATATTACCAATGGCAGGTGGAGGTTACAGCATGGGCAGGCTGAGTGTAGGAACCTGATGTAGTCCAGTGGCTAATGAGCGTGGGGGTTAGAGCGAAAAGGAGTAATCCTTAACTGATGGATGCGGATCGGCCAGGGATGCAGAGCTGGAAGCTGGAGAAAAGCCTTACCGTACTCTCTTGATGGAGGAGTATGGTAAGGTTGATTTCCCGGGACCGAGTTTATCTAGGTGTGGCGTTAATGTGAGGTTAAAGTCCCGCATTGTATCGACGTTCCTTTTATCAATGGAGAGAGGCGTTCTATAGTGATTCGAAGAATCTGCCTGTCCACATATAGGAGCATAAGTATTTAAAATGGTTTTAATAAAACCTGAACCAGCGCCAATGGGAGGATCAGGATAAGGTACCGTGCTCGGATCAGGAAAACAGTCGATTACCTGGGGGGGTAATGATCGGTGAATGGCTATGGCAACCCAACTGGTCTGGAAACCCGTTGTGGAAATCCGCAAGAGTGCTTGAGTATAGTGTTTGTGCTTAATTATTGGGGCAGATCCTACCTTGAAGTGCGTTTCCTGGAAGACATATTATCTGGGTTCTGCTAACGGTTGAAAGTGTGGAGAATCTGCGCCCTTTCTCTGCGTGGGTATTCAGGCCCTTGGCGTTGAACGAAGCGATGCGGAGGGTCATCGCAAGAGTGAAACCAAGCGCCTGCCTGAGGCAACCAAGGACAATTTAGTAAGTAATTTTTAAATTTTCAAGAAAATTTGCAAATATACATATTTTTAGGGACCAGTCCGTCTCAGTGACTTTGATTGACCTGTATGTTAGATAAACCACATAATGAACATCATCTAAGAAACTAACCCTTAAAGTATTCAAAACCGAAATTTAGGAAGTTTTTTAACCATTAGGTGTTTCACAGAAATTAAAGCAAGTGGAAGTGAAATTTCAATATTTCATTTTTTTGCAGATTTTCAATTTTTATGCATTACTTATTGACAAGAATACGGTAAATGTGATCAGGGAAAATGCAAATTAATATTGATTCCCAGATTCTGCCGTTTTCAGAGATATCCATATGTGGCCCTAGTGCATCTATTTGGCTCAACCACAAGCCCAGAATAGGAGGAGCACTACTTGGGACTCATGGGGCCTCATTTTATTCAATTTTAATTTAGGGAGCCATTAGGTTTGCAGACCCCTAAGGTATCCAAAACGTAATAAAAATACCCTAAAAAGACCCTATTGGAAAACTACACCCTTACGGAATAAATCCACGAGGTGTAGGAGTATATCGACCCCACAGGGTTTCACAAATTTTTTAGCGGTTCGGCGTGAACAATAAAAAAATATAAATGTTTTTCCATAATCTGCAATTTTAGCTGAAAAATGTTTAATTTTTTACAAGGAATCTTGGAAAAAAAAGCCCAAAAAATTTTTTTTCTCGGTTACGCTAATTTCTTCCAATGTTAGGGCAATACTCCTACATGTGGGGAGTAAACTGCTGTTTGGCGCATGGCAGGGTGAGTGGGTACAAGGGAGGGGAGTGCTATTTGGCTTTTGGCACAACAGATATTGGTGGGGCCATGCATGTCGCATTCCAAAGCCCACAATGTACTATAAAACAGGTGAAACCTTCCAGAAGTAAGTTGCTACCATTTTGGGATTCCAACGCCCCATCAGGGAATCTCACCTAAGGGTGTATTTTTGCATTTTTGGGCGACAGGTGTTCCGTCTTAGTTTTTTTTTAGCAATGGGCATGGAAATGGAGGGGGGAAACGCTGTTCCGCCATTGTTTTTGGGCTTCAGTTTTACAGTATTCGCCATAAGGATAAATGACGGGATAACTTTTACTTGGGAGGTCGGGTAAAATTTACAATGCGATATAAAATTTATATAGTTTTTTATGTTTATTTCTGTTTACACATAGAAGCTAGTTTTTAAAAAGTTCGCGTTTTTAAGTTGTCGTATTCTGACAGCCATAGTTTCATAATTTTTTGCATATGAGCCGCTTGTGGCTTGTTTTTTACGAGATGAGTTGATGTTTTTTTTATTTGATACCATTACGGGGGGCATATTGATGCTTTGATCAACTTTTTATTAAGGTTTTTGTGAAGCATTTTGTACAAAAAACAGCAATCCTAGGTAGTGTTGTGTATTTTTATTTTTTCAGCGGTCAACTGTGCGGTATAAATGACATGCTAGTTTTACTCCGCAGGTTGATACGATTACAGCGATTACACATTTGTATATTTGTTTAATGTTTTACTGCCTTTTCACCACAATTAAAAAACACATTTATTTGAAAAGGATAACATGTTTTTGCATCACCGCAGTCTGAGGAGCCATACTTTTTTTTATTTTCTGTTTATGGAGCTGTATAGGGACTTTTTTTTTGGCGGGAATGAAGTTGACGTTTTATTTGGATAAATATTTTTGGGGGGACAAGACTTTATGGATCGCCTTATAAATCTGTTTTTTGGAAGGGTAGGTTGAAGAAAATACTGCAATCTAGCAGTGTTTTTTTTATTTTTATTTATAATAGCATTCACGTGAGATCGTGACAAGTTAGTTTTACGCTGTGGGTTGAGATGATTACGGTGGATACCAATTTATGTAGTTTTTTTTTTATTGAAAGCACTATTTTTTCTGAAAAAGAAAAAATGTGTTTTATTGTGTTAAAACAATATTTATGCATCACTATCTTTCTACTAGCCAGAACTTTTTTAATTTTTTCCGTATTACAGAGCTGTATGTGTGTAAGGACTTTTTTTTTGCGGGGATGAACGACATTTTTAATTGGCATCACTATGATGTTGATATGAGTTTTTGATACTTTTTACTCATTTTTGTAGCTGCGGGATGAACAAAATTCGCTATTCTGTGAGTGTTTTTTGGGGGTTTTTTTTACGGCAGTTTCACCGTACGGTTACATTAAACATGACAGATTTTATTGAGTGCGGTCGCTATGCAGGGCGAGACCAAAATATGGGTATTTATTTATTTTTCATCTTTTTTTGGGCGATTGGCATTTGTAAAAGGGGAAAGGGCGATGTACGTGTTTTTATTGATATTTTTTGTGTTTGTGTTTTCATTTTTTTACACTTTTTTTAAACTTTTTCATTACTTTTTACACTTTCCCCCAGGGGGGGAATTGTCCGGATGACGATCGTCAGTCAGATCATTCATGAATAGGAGATCAGCATACAGCTTATAGCTGCATCTGGTCTCCACTGGCAACTGTCACTGTCACGATGCCCACATGCAATTGTGGGCATCGATTGACGTCCACCAGACAACCCGGGAGGCTGCATTCAGCTGACGCGCCGTTACTGCGCGAGATCGGCGGGCTGGCAGGGCTCACTCCTGCGCCCGCAGCCGCGGATGTCGCGACACGGATGTCGCGACGTCGGGGGGTTAATCCCGCGGCCGGAGCGCACTCTGCCGGGGGAATGCGGCATGATGCCAGCGGTAATATACGCTGGTTTCATGCCGCGATCTTGCGCGCTCAGCTTGTGAGCGCGCAAAGGATCGCCGTGACGTATCCATCGGCAAATTTGCGGGAAACCCCTACCAGTAACATTTGCTGTTATGGGTCGACAAATGTCGGTAAGGGGTTAAAGGGGTTGTCTCACAATAATGATTGCTTTTAATGTTAAAGATCTTGCAAAAACAAGTCACTTTGCAATATATGTCCATTAATAGTGTCCTACCTATTCCTAGATATCCCCTCTTGTATGGGCTGCATCAGCTCCTCAGGTTGCTATAGCTACAGACCTGTTTGGTCTATCCTGATAGGCTGCCAGCACTGGTTGCTATAGCTACAGACCTGGTATTTACTGCAGCCTAGTAGAAGCCAGTAAACACGCCCCTGAATTCAAAACAAAACCAAGAAAACAGGACTGAGGCAAGATGACTCAATGTAGCGAGACACCCCCTTTAAGTAACATTTATCATCTTGTGACAAAAGCACTTGTCAAAGGGATATGTGAAAAACTGAAACAAAAATGTAGAGCAGAAAAGAGAGTAGAAACCTTATGTGGTGTGGTAAAAAATCTGAAGCGTACGGTTCGCTCACCTTATTGGATTGTACAGTAGGTACAATGCTATAAACCCCTTACCAACATTTAGCTTACCTGTATGTCATAATATCAGTAAGAGTGTATGGAACAGGCTCACTGACTGGGCCAACTCCATATGTGGGAGGTAACTGCTGATTATTACTGCTGGGACTTTGGGATTTGCCACTAGCTGCCAGGATCAGAGACCTCTCAGATCCGGATCGTTTAACCTTTTAGATGCCTGTGTCCTATCATCATACCCACGACAAGTGGATTGCTGTGAAGCTGTCATTGCAGCCTGCAGTCTAATAAAAGCCTCTGTGGCTGCCATGTCACTACTTCTATTACACCGTGCCATAGTTAGTATGTAATAGGAGAGCCATACTTGTACACCTTTCTGCAATATATTTCTATTGCAGAACAGTGTACAAGCAATCGCACCCCACAGTGGTCAAGTATGCTTGGAGGCTTCCCAAAAAAATAGTTTTAAATTAAGAAACAAATTGAAAAAAAAATATCAAAAGACACCGACCTTTTGCCATTTTACAAATAACTAAAAAAGTTACACATGATTGGTATCCTTAAAGGTCCAATCTATTAAAATATAACATCGTTAATCCTGTATGGAAAACAGAACAAAAACTCTATTAATTTGGTATTTCCTGAATCGTACTGACTTGCAGAATTCACATAACATCTCGTTTATACTGAATATTAAACACCAGAAAAACAAAATCCCTGCAAAAATGGCACAATTGCGTTTTACGTAACATTACGCCCCACAATGTTTTTTTTTTCTTTCGGGGGGGAGGGAGGAGTCAGTACATAATATAGTATGGTCAATAGTACCATTAAAAAGTACATCTTGTTCTCCAAAACAAGCCCTCATAGGTCCATGTAAATGAAAAAGTAAAAAAAAAGTTACAGCTCTATGAAGGTGGGGAGGAAAAAGTGAAAAAAAAAAATTGTTGTGGCATTAACGGCTTAAACATTTTAGGTGGTGGTTTAAGTATTTGAGAATTTGTTGATGTTGCGGACGTCCTTTACCGCAGGGATCAATAAAGTTAGTTCACAAGGTGGTATGACTTAGTAGAGCAGCAGGCTAATAGGTGATTTGGATTATGTCAAAGGCCACGCTCTTTTGTCAGTGTTGGGGTATCAGGTGTGCGGAGAGTGCATCAAAAATGACAATTATTGTACTCCTTTATTATATACGCATTGTAGCGTGTTTGGGAGTTTAAGAACCATAATAAAACCCATAGGAAGGACTAGCATTAAAAATGGAAGATCCAATTAAAATTTATTTAAAGAATTTAACGATCAGGACAGAAAAGAATCGACACCTCTAGTTAATCTAAACTGCATCAATAACTATAGATTATATGCAAAATTCTATACAGAATTATATACATAGATACACTGCTCCTCCCTCGCAAATAAAGTAGTGTTATGGTTAAAGGGGTTGTCTCACTACATCAATTCATCTTACCTCAGTTCTGTTTTCTCAGCTTCCTTTTTTAATTCAGGTGTGTGTTTACTGGCTACTACTGGCCTGCAGTGACGAACTGCTGAGGACACCAGGTCTGTAGCTATAGTGACCAGCGCTGGCAGCTTATCAGGAAAGATTAAACAGGTCTTTAGCTATAGCGACCTGATGAACTGATACAAGATTCGGTAGGACACTGTTAATGGACACATATTGCCAAGTGACTTGTTTTTACAAGATCTTTAACAAAAAAAATCAATCCTTGTATTGAGACAACCTCTTTAATATTAGGTAGAAGGATGAATGTGTGTTATGGTAAAATAAAATTACTAGAGCTCAGGCAAAAAGGAGAAAAATCCACAGACAGGCATATGAAATACCAATGGTAATACAGATACCTTTTGGAAAGGGTACAACAGGATCCACTAGTAATGCCCTCTGAGCAGTATAGAGACATCTGCAGATGCTGGCAGTGTCCTTTATAAGAAATGGAGGGGTGCCTAGGTGCTCAAACATTTAGAAAAGAGCTTGTGACTATGTGAAAGGGGCATGTGCCATCAAAGAAGTGAGACTTGTGTGCTGTAGATAGGCTTCTTTTAATTATAGGGATAGCCGATAGTGCAGAAGACTGTTAGCCTCGTTCACACGGCTTATTTTGGGACTGATTGGAGCCGTACGGCGCGCCGGATTTGCGCTGCAGTACAGCGCCACTCCGTCCCAGTAACTACGGTAATCCCCAGTTCTCATAGAGAACTGTGGATTCCGTCGCTCCTCCCCGCTCGGCGAATCCGCTGCGGGGGGAGAAAGTGACAGGCACATTATTTACGGTGCGTACGCGGCGTAAATAATGCGATGTCTATGGGGACGGTGGGCAGCTCCGCCCCTTATTCAAACCGTAACTGCAGGCGAAATCTGTCCCGCAATTACGGCTTGAATAAGCCGTGTGAACACTGCCTTATGGGGAAATCTGACAGGGGATATAATAATAATCTTTATATAGCGCCAACATATTCCGCAGCACTTTACAAATTCAAGGGTAAACGTACAGACATTACACATTAAAAGTACTTACAGATGAGACACAAGGTGTGAGGGCCCTGCTTGTGAGAGCTTACAATCTATTAGGGTGTATGGGTGAAAACATACGGTAAGAGGTGCCAAGTTTACAATGGTCCGGCCATGTTTCATAAATAGGGGGTGGTTTACATGAAAAATGGATGAACCTGCCACCCTGACAGTACATCTATATACAGATAAGTGCCTGTGAGTGCCCTAGTGCAGGGACTGACAAATGTGTGTGATAGCAGTTAGGGATCTTGGTGGGCCAGACTCAGAAGATGTTTTCTCATGGTCCTCTTAAAACTATGAGGGTTGTGAATGTGCCTGATCGTCCTTGGTAGCATGTTCCAGAGAACTGGTGCCGCACGTGTGAAATCTTGGAGACGGGCATGGGAGGTTTGGATGATTGAGTGTAACCTGATATCAGCAGCAGAGCGGAGAGAGCAGGTCGGGTGGTAGACAGAGATGAGGGAGGAGATGTAGGGAGGAGCAGCGCTGTGGAGAGCTTTATGGGTGAGAATGCTGAGTTTATACTATATCCTGTACTGAATGGGCAACCAGTACAGTGACTGACACAGGGTAGAGGCATTAGTATAGCGGCTGGAGAGAAAGATGAGCCTGGCTGCTGCATTCAGGACTGATTGAAGAGGGGAGAGTTTGTACAGAGGGGGGAGACCGATAAGCAAGGAGTTGCAGTAGTCAAGATGAGAAATAATAAGGGCCACAATGAGGGTTTGAGTTGTTTCCACAGTGAGAAACGGTCGGATCCTGGAGATGTTCTTGAGGTGCAGGTGACAGGAGCGGGCAAGGGATTGGATATATGGGGTGAAGGTCAGATCATAATCTAATATAACCCCAAGACAGCGGGCCTGCTGCCTAGGAGTTATGGTGGTGCCACACACTGAGAGAGAAATAGCAGGGGGGGTTGGTTAGTAGATGGTGGGATGACTAGAAGTTCCGTTTTAGTGAGATTTAGTTTCAGATGGAGAGAGGACATGATGTCAGAGACAGCGGACAGACAGTCACTGGTGTTTTGTAGCAGGGCTGGAGTGATGTCCCGGGAGGAGGTGTATAAATTTGTGTCATCCGCAATAGAGAAAGGTACTGGAAGCCAAATCTACTGATGGTTTGTCCAATGGGGGCTGTGTACAATGAAAAGAGGAGAGGACCTAGAACTGATCCCTGAGGACCTCCAACAGCAAGAGGGAGAGGAGAGGATAGATCCGAAAAAAGAGACACTGAAGGAGCGATTAGACAAGTAAGATGAGAACAACTTCAACCAATATGAGGATATAGGTTAAAGTGGGGGGAAAAAAACTCTTGGGCTAGGTAGAACATGAATAAATGGGTGAATGTCTAAAATCTGTGTGCAAAATGAGGAATGTTACTAGGATGAATAAATCTGGAGAGTTCAGCTCTTTTCTATAAGCCTTTGGAGATATGCAGATACCCAGTGAGGTGTAAAAGGTGTTAAATCCTTAGACACCAACATTACCCCTTCTATGGTGGATAAATGTATTAATTACATAACTAACAGCAGGAAAAATAATAATGAAATATTTAAAGGTGTGGTCTCACCATGCTATTTCACAGCCAGTTTCATGCCCTTACTTCTTGTTCAGGCTGTGAGTGGTTCTACAGCAGTCACTGGCATTTTAGATATGCTGTTCTTAGCCTGATAGTTTTAACAGCAGGGCAGAATGCTACAGAGCTCTAAAGGGTTAAAATTTGTCAGTAGGAAACATAAAAAAGCTCCTGTCCTGCATATAAGACACAGCAGGAACTGATGTCGCCATCTGGACCAGGGCTGCTAGTGCAGAGAGGTGGGCAGTAATGTAGGAAACCTTCTGTAAAGAAGCTTAAAGAGTACCTATCTCCAAAATTTTTACATTTGCTATGAAAAGGAAATGTAAAAATAAAAAACCTTTCCAATAAAATGTATTAAAAATGTAGAACATGAACCTGTTAAAAAGCCCTCCTCATGTCTCGCGAACTGTGTGTACACGTGCCGACTTGGGATCGAAGTCGCCTCCAGGGAAACACGCATAAGTTCCCAGAATCCCTTGCTTCCATTCTGGTGACACGCAATGTATGATGGGGGAGACTCAGTTCTCCCTGCAGTGAACTCATAAATAGACCGTTATCAGCACATTCGGCACAGTTAGCGCTGCACTGATTACACACAGGTATGAAGCCGACAGCTTTATAACACAGAAGAATAGACTTAGGAGTTATTGAAAGTACATTCTATGAAGAACAGTGAATATAGGGTTAATATCAGCATCCCTATATTCACTGTCCATCATAAAATATACTTTCAATAACTCCTCGGTCTATTCTGTATTATAAAGCTGTCGGCCACATATCTGTATGTAATCAGCGCAGCGCTTACTGTGCACAGCGCTTCAGACTGGTTGTAATAGGAGAGTAAATCATTATACAACATGATAATAAAGAACATGTTTCTGTAAGTTATGAACTTATGGCTACAAGATATCGATACAAAACGCCTAAGCGTCCGACAGCTTTATAATACAGAATAGACCGAGGAGTTATTGAAAGTATATTTTATGATGGACAGTGAATATAGGGATGCTGATATTAACCCTATATTCACTGTTCTTCATACAATGCACTTTCAATAACTCCTAAGTCTGTTCTTCTGTATTATAAAGCTGTCGGTGGCATATCTGTATGTAATCAGCGCAGCGCTAACTGTGCACAGCGCTTCAGACTGGTTGTAATAGGAGAGTAAATCATTATACAACATGATAATAAGAACATTTTTCTGTAAGTTATAACTTATGGCTACAATGTATCTGATAGAGAAGCAGAGTGGCGCAGGACAAGGTGTCCGATCTGTCTCGCTTCTCTGCTGCTCTATGAAATCATTGTAGCCATAAGTTCAAAAGTAACAGAAACATGTTCTTTATTATCATGTTTTATAATGATTTACTCTCCTATTACAACCAGTCTGAAGCGCTGTGCACAGTTAGCGCTGCACTGATCAGAGACATCGATGCGGCCGCAGCTTTATGATTATGAAGACTAATACAAGGACTCGGGTATTAAAAGTCTATTTTCTGCAGGACAAGTAATATAGCGATAATACCAGTCCTCTCTATTCTATGTCCAGCATAAAATACACCTTTAATACCTCTTTGTAGTATTCTTAATAATCATAAAGCTGCAGCTGCATCGATGTCTCTAACTTACAGAGATACAGACGGCAGCTTTATAATTTAAGTAGCGTCTAAAGCATTGGCAATTTATGGAGGAGGTAGTGTAGTTGTAAGCAGAGCCAGTGTATGTGGTCTGCCACACAGCCCTGCACTGTCCCCCCACACTGTGTCTGCATAATAACCCAAGGCATTATGGGAAAGGGGCTGAGAAGCCCACAGCGCCCTCTGTTGGTTGTAACAAATCCTCAATTTGCTTTTCACCCACCGAGTCTTGAGAAAGCAAAAATCCCGAAACAGCGTTGTGTGTAGATGAGAGATACTGGCTTGGCTAAAAAATCCTTTTTGCGTTCTCAAGACTCGGTGGGTCAAAAGCACATTGAGGATTTGTTACAACCAACAGAGGGCGCTGTGGGCTTCTCAGCCCCTTTCCCATAATGCCTTGTGATATGCAGATGCTAAGTAGAGGGCGAAAAGGCAAAACAAATACTCTACAAGCCGTTCGTTCGGTGCTCTCCTTAAGGAGAGATCTTCCCTTCCTAATAACCCTAAACAACCAAAGTCAGAGGCACATGCTGACCTCTCTTATCTGTAGATGTGCTGAGCGGCAGAGCCTCTGCTTAGGGGCAGCTGCTTTAAAGAAAAAAATAAAGTGAAGTCCTGTCACTCTAGCCATATAGTTTAATATAAGATTATATAATCTAAAATGAATGTCTAATTAAATAATATAAAATTATATGTTATAGAATTAATAATAATTAAAGAATATAAAAATACACCGATACAGCACTACGTTAAAAAAAGATAAATATAGAAATCAGAACAAAATTTTAACCTTAATATCATTAATTATGCCTCGCAATTATGCCATGTGAACATACCCTAAGCGTATGTTCACAAGGCTTATTGCGGTGCGTATAGTACGCGCCACAATACGCAATTTGTTTTGGAACCACGCGCTGATCAGTGTGTAATTCCAAAACACAGGGGGTGGCCGGGCGCCGGCCCCATAGACATACATTGTCAGCGGCACGTAATCGTCACTAACAATTCACATGTCAATTCTTCCCCTGTGCTTACAATACGATCGTATTCTACGCATGGGGAGACAGTGTATAATCCATAGCTCTCTATGAGAGCTATGAAGTATCGTAATTGTGGCGCGCATTTCGCCACGTAAAAAGCGCAATACGTGGCAAAATGTTCACCGAAATATGCAACTAAATGAGCCATGTGAACATCCCATAAGGCTATGTTCACATGGCGTCTTTCAGGACATATTTCGGGGCATAATTGCGCTGCAGTGTGCCTCGAAATACATCCTGTAATTACGGTAATCATAGCTCTCATACAGAGCTATGATTACCTGCCGTTTTCCCTGCCACATATTGAACACCAGCAGAAAGAAGTGGTAGGGAAAATGAAAAGTGAATGGGCCAGTCAAGGGGGCCGCCCTCCCTGCGCTTTAGAAGAAGACACTGATCAGCGTGTTCTTCTAACACATACGGCATCTTGTGGCGCACACAGGTACATGCCGCAAGATGCCTGTCAACATACCCTAAGGCCATGACCCTATGGCACAGGTTATTTGTCGTTTTTTCAGACGGTTTGTGGTTTTACAAACTGTTTGAAAACCCACAAGCAAGGCTCCCCAATAGATTTCAATAGAAAATCCATGCAGCAGTCCCCACTGCACAGATTTTCCGCCGGACGTTTTTTTACACCAGCGGTGGTCCAAAAAAGTTTTTCGGGCGGAACATAAACATGTGGGTGCCAAGGGGGAGGGCTGGAATCCGCGAACCATCGACAGAAACGTCCTCCTGCTACCAAAGAAAGACAAAATACCGGATAGGATTTCCGACTGGTATTTCGTCTTTACCGTGTAAACGCAGCCTAAGGTTGCTTTCACACGGAGCGTTTTTTATGCATTTTTGGTGCGTTTTATTTTTCAGAACTACACAGTCAACACAACCAAAAACGCTCTGTGTGAAAGCAACCTAATAGCTACTTCTCTTGCAACTTTCTAACCACTGATACTTTTGTAGCAGGGAGAGCATTATGAGGTAGTAGAAAGAGAAACATTTTGTATGATTGAGCTTCTGTTCTTCTCTGTAGAGAATAAAGCAGTTCATTAAGATGAATAATACAAAAAAAAAGTAAATTTTTAAATTTCATTCCGATCTTTTCATTTTTCATTTTTTTATTTAAAATCGTACAAAATGTATATATTTTTTTTATACTTTAGAGTTTAATAACATTTTTATTCATTCAAATATAGTTAAGTAGGCCAGAATTTTGTATGCTGTATAACTTTTTTTAGGAACATTTTTTTTCTAATTTTTTGATTTTTCATTTTGAAAAAATGAAATGAAAACATTTTAATCATATTAAGATAACTTTGGGCTCAGACAGACCACTTTGAACTGCCTTGACCTGAGAGTTATGCTCCTACTTTAGGTGCTCCACATTCATAAATATGTCTAATCATACAAATCTGGTGCAACTAACCACTACAGCGCCCCCACAAGTTTGGCACATTCAAAATCACTGTGGCTGGTGCAGAATGATCCTAAGTTTAACGTTTTTTTACATCTATTAAATAGGGCTATGCCAGGTTTTTGACATGCCAGCAGGGGCGTCACTAGGCAGAATCATTCGGGGCCAAGCCCCGAATGAATCCGCCTGTGACCCGAGTCTCGGCGGCTCCAGGCCGCTGCCATGGGCCTGGAGCGCTCCTTAGTGCGGGCGGCGCCCGCCGATCTCTGACTGCACGGCCGTTTCACAGCGGCCGCGCAGTCAGAGTCAGGGAGGAGGCAGGACGGATCGTTTCCGTCCTGTATTCTCCCCTGTATGTACAGCGCTTGGTAAGCGCTGTACATACACCTCCGCGTAGCAGGGGGCGTGTAGCACAGCTTTAATCACCCCCCTGCGACGCTGGGATCCTCTGAGCCGGCAGCTCTGCCGGCCGAGGAGGTTTCGGGCCCCGCGAGACGGCGTAAGTAGCGTGATGACATCACGCTGCTTACACCATTCACCAGCTGCAGGACCTGGAGGCGTGGACCGTGCTGAGGTGAGTAGGTTATTTTATTTTATTTTTATTAGCTATTGGGAGCATATCACTGGCTACAGGGGGCATCTACTGGCTACAGGGGGGGGCATATTAATGGCTACAGGGGGGGCATATAAATGGCTACAGGGGGGCATAGTAATGGCTACAGGGGGGGCATAGTAATGGCTACAGGGGGCATAGTAATGGCTACGGGGGGCATAGTAATGGCTACAGGGGCATCTACTGGCTACAGGGGGGCATAGTAATGGCTATGGGGGCATCTACTGGCTACAGGGGGGGCATATTACTGGCTGTGGGGCATATTAATGGCTATGGGGGCATCTACTGGCTACAGGGGGGGCATCTACTGGCTACAGGGGGGGCATCTACTGGCTACAGGGGGGCATCTACTGGCTACAGGGGAGGCATCTACTGGCTACAGGGGAGGCATCTACTGGCTACAGGGGGGGCCTCACTGGCTACAGGGGGCATCTACTGGCTACAGGGGGGGCATTTTACTGGCTGGGGGGAATATTACCTGGCTAAGGGGGGTATATTACCTGGCTAAGGGGGGCGTATTACTGGCTACAGGGGGCTAATAACCTGACTACAAGGAACATATTACTGGCTACAGGGGGCATGTTACTGCCTAAAGGGGGCAGCAACCTAGATACATAGGGCAGTAACCTGGCTAAAGGGGGCTACAACCTGGCTATAGGGGGAAAATATTTAACTACAAGGTGGTGATTATTACCATTTGGGGCACTATAGATGGGGAGTTTGTATAGAGATAGGAAATTGTATAGAAATGCTGATAAAATGAGGAGTCTAAGATGTTTGTTTTGTAAATTTTTTAGTGAAGAGTTGTGGACGGTAGAAGTCGTCATGGCATCTGGGACAGATGGAGAAGAAGAGAAAGAGAACAACTCTTCAGAGACGTCTCCTGTGAGTCACTAAATGTAACGTCAGTGTAATCACTTATTTCTCCTGAGCCTACATACAAAGGTTTTTCTCTGTAAAAATACATCCGCAGTTCACATTGAGATGCAAAAAATACCGTGTGAACCCAGCCCTACTCAGAAAAACTAAAGGGCCCGAGCCCCGGATGTTTTGGGACCCTAGTAACGCCTCTGCATGCCAGAATAGTGGTGCAGCCCCGTTCATACATTTCGCCCTTAGTGTGTGAGTGTGGTGAGTTTGTGAATATGTGTTAATGCAGTTAGGTAGCTGGCGTATGACTGTGAGCACATTTGCATACATGCATGTATGCTTATTGTGACTGTGCATGCTTGGTAAGTATGCACGTGTGTATGTATGGAGTGGGTAAATACTGTACCTCAAACCCTTGTGGATCTTGTGGGACAGTCTTGGTATCTAGGGGCTGTTCTGGGTGAGTGGAAGCATGCCCTGGTGATCCGGGGCACATGCCTTGAACAAGGCTGCTGGTAGAGCAGCCGATACTGCTGGCAGCTGCAGCCCCTTTGCTTCACAACAATGGCAGAAGGAGGAGGCCACAGGCCGGCTGTTTATGCCATTTAAGGTATCGGAATTGTATGTGCGTCCTTGCAATGAGCATACAATTCAGATGAACAGCGGGGCGTTGAAAAGTGTGCACTCCCTGCCCCTGCCGTACTTTGCTGTGCAGGCAGAGCGATGAAGTGATGTCATCACACCGACCTGCGCTGCTTTCTGTCTTATGCCCTACGCCTAAGGCTATGTTCACACGGCTTATCCATGGTGTAATTGCGGGGACTGATTTCGCCCGTAATTATGCTGTGTGCTGCGCAGCCGGGGCGGGGGGGCCGGCAGCTCGCCGGTCCCATAGGCACTCATTATCCACAGCGCGTATCCCGCCATGATAATTGACATGTCACTTTCTCGGCGCTCGTGAAATATTACGAGCGGGAGAGGAGACAGAATCCATAGTTCTCTTTGAGAACTGTGGATTACCGTAATGACTGGGACGGATTTCAGTCGCAATTCGCGCAGTACAGCGTGAATTACGGACTGAAATCCGTCCCAAAATAAGCCGTGTTAACATAGCCTTATGCACCAGGCTTCGGGCCGAGAACAGGCAGACTCAACCAGGGAGCGGGGAAAGGTAAGTACCTACCTACTGGGGGCTATCTAAAAGGTATGGACAGAGTAAGGCTTTGTGCACTCAGCATATGACAAAATGTCATATAAAGTCCGATTTGCGCAAAAAATGTGCAGGGTCCGGCGGAATATACAACATGTTGAATATTCTGCTGAGTTTTAAACTTGATGGTAGAAAACCTATGTTGTATAGATTACAGCACATATAATTCATTGCTGTCTATGTGGCACAGGGTACCGTCAGATTTTCAGCGGATTCAAAATACTGAAATCGTCAAAAATCTGACAGTATTTCTGTGCTATGTAGACATAGCCTGAGAGTATGAGGACTGAAAGTGCCTAGAGCAGAATGACTTCTATTTCTGACAGTAACCAGGCCCTTCCCATAGATACAGTAGTGCAGTAGATACTGGGGTGATAGTGAGATGGGGTTAATATCAACATTGGAGTGACATAAATTAACGCCGTCTGACACCAAGCCCCAGCATTACTAATATAGGTGTCTGCTCCTAAAGAGCTTCTACAGCCATGACTGCAGTGCATACAAGCATGGAATGCTGGCGCAGACAAACTTGGAATGTGTGGACGTGGCCGTTATAGGCACAGAGTGTTGAACTGCCATTCACAAGATGGCCTGCTCCCATCAGCTGTTTACTAGATAATTCTCATATTACATTATTACTGTAATTATGGAGATTATGCTACCAAAGGTAACTTTTTTCATGTTTTGTTATATTTACATCCTTTGATCTGTAAGACAGCTTAGTATGTTCAATGGTGATAGGTCCTCTTTAAGAACTGCTCTCTCAAAGGATGCAAAATCAATACATTAATAATTTTGGTGAGAGTCTTTTATTATCTTTCTCTTCATGTTTAACCCCTTAAGCACCAGGTTTGAAAAGGCCGTACTACCAGCTAAATTTTGTAGTTTTTGCCTCTTTGCGTTTCAACAGTTGGAACCTTATCTTTTAAGTGACGCAGTTGTATGAGGAATTGTTTTATGCAGGAGAAGTGGTATTTTTGGGTTGTTCCCCTTACTGGTGCTGCTGTCAGTTTGGTGGTGTCCGCCATGTGGTGATACATCATAGTGTAGGGACCAAATTCATAGAGGTCGCCATGAAGTGGCAAGTGGGCTTATACTGTTTGATCAAAAAGTATACTAAGAACCTCGTTCATTTTTGTAAATATTTTTGCTGAGAAGCAGTAGATGAATGTATGGCAAGTGGCTGTGCGGTCCATGTCTTTTTGTCTTTCTTCCTGGATCATCTTGTCAGGGTGACTTGTATCTTTGGGCAAAGCTGGGCAAGGACAGCTTATTTGAAGCAGAATTCTTATTGAGGTACATATGTTTGTAGACTCTATTTTCTGTTTGAATTTTGTTTGAACGCTGGCTTAGTACTGACCTTTCTACTTATGTAGCGCCCCCGCTCTGTTGGTGTTTGTAGCTGGATTTTTAACCTTGAGTTGCTTCTGATCACTACTTTAGACTCTCTTCTTGATTGCTGTATTTGGATTTTTTTTTCTTCACTATTTCAGGCTGGCTTTTACTCCTTGCCATTCATATCTGGTACCACTGTGGCCAATTCGATACTGTTTGGGGATCGCATCCAAGGGTTTCTATTACAGTGATGTCTACATTTCTACATGGGCATTAAAGGCTGAACATTAGGAGCTCCTTTAGGCCCCGTTCACACGGCGGTGTTGGCCGCGGGGTTAGCCGCGGCCCAAACCGCGTCGAACCGCGCCGCAAACTCGCGTCTCCCGACGTGGGTTTACGCCGTGGGCGTGGTCTCGGCTTGGGAGGGGTGGGGTTTGGGGCGCGGCCACCGCGCAGAGCACTCCCTGTCAAGAATTGACAGGAGACTTCTTCACACGCGTGGGTTTGGCTTGGCCAAACCCGCGGTGTGTGAATATTAACGCGGTTTCCAATAGGCGCAATTTGGCCGCGGAAACCGCGTCGGAACCCGCGGCCATAACCGCGGCCTAATCCGCCGTGTGAACTGCTGTCTAAACAGCACTAAAAGGATTGTGGATTTGTGTGTATATTTCTACTAAGTTAACTCGGAGTCCTATGCATTTATCCTCCATAAGCTCCTCTGATGGTGGATACTGTCAACCAGAATGTTATCTTTCTACTCTTTGGCTTTGTGAAGGTAAGCAGTGGATCTGGAACAGAAGTGGTAAAACACTATGCTTACATGGAAAAATGTCAAATAATTAGATCTAAAGAAGTAGAAACTGAGCAATATTTCAAAATATTGGGAAAATGTATCTGTGCGTTTTATTCAGAGAATGAAATACAGCAACTTATGCAGCATTTTGTTCTCACCTCCTGGTATTTAACCTCAGATATTGCAGGCACCTTAGGTAGGCTTAAGATTCAATGTAATCCTCTCTCTATATCTTTAATTAGAGCTACTCTAGTTTACCTCACCTGCATTAGTTCATTAATCCAGAGTTGACATCCATCCCGGATTTACAGTTGAAACCAGAAGTATGCATATGTGTCTTTTTATATCGCTTTGATCAAGGCACCTACGTTTTGAAATGCATAAGCTGGTTACCACATGTTTTTCCTAACATCCCTTTTTGGACTATTTTCACTTTTTTAATATGATTATTCAATAAAATATTTTTTTATGCATATGAGATTTTGCTCGCTTTCAACAGGTTTTTTCTTTGTGCAAATCTGTCGTCTTTGAAGCAGGTTAGAACTGTCTAGTCTAAGTTTGTACCACTATTAAGTAGGCTTACTTTTACGCCACAAACTGCGACAAAATCCTGGCGTATATTTTAAGCCACGCCCTTTCCACGAAACAACACCCCTTTGGCCGTGGCCTAGCCCCCTTTGTTGGACGAGGCACAGAAGCGTCACATAGTAAATGTCACATAGTAAATGTGGCAAACGGCTTGTGAGACGTTATTTTTGGCACAAATTGTGCCAGAATGCTGGCGTAACTGCCTTGCTAAATGTGCCCTATTGTGCTGATTAGTTGTTTATTTAGAATAAACTAAATTATATTATAGGTTCAATTCGCTTTGATTTTTCTTGTGCCAAGAGTTCAAGACAAGAAAAACCATCCGAGAATTCAATACTTAACATGTGTTTTCCAGTTCTCAGATGTTTATGTTCATCTGGTTCCCATGCCCAATGTGCACTGGCCTATGCCGTATTGTTTTCAGTCACCGTCCTGTCTAATGTTTGTATATTCAATAGGCTGTCCATCAGAGGATATTGGACAACAAGTTTCTAATAGTAAGAAGTAAGGAACTTCGATGGAGTGCAAAGGATTCTCAACATTTTTACCACGAACATGCAGGTGAGAATTGTTTCTAACATCATTGGCATTGACTACATTGGGCCATCACGTAAAGAATGACTTTTTTTATCTCTATAGGACGTTTCTTCTATCAACGATTGGTTGAGTTCATGTCAAGGTAATAATGACATATTCTACCCCAGCAGTTGTGTGGTTGCATTGTATGCTGTATATACAAGCTTTATCAGTAATCTGTATTTTCTAGTTACCTGGAAACAAGAAGGAAACCGTTTTCTGATAAGTGACAAGTGCTTATCTCCATGTTATAATGAGGTCTAACCTGGGAGTTGGCCTGCAACTGCTCTGTAGTATCTAGGCCTTCACTGTTCGGTACTTGTGCAATCCAAAGTGATGGCAATTTAAGAGGGTCTTAGAATGTAGAAAATTTCAGGGAGGGATGTTTTTTGCGCATAAAGCTTGCCCTAATTGACGGCATAATCTACTATCAAATGTGGTGCTGATAGGATTACCAGGAGGAACGTTTTACCAGTTAGTATTCATTTGATATGCTCCAGATGTTGCCATTGAACTTCTAGTACTTGCTTTTCTTAGTTTATATACTGTATCTGGTAATAATAATATTGCATGTTTAGGCCGTGTTCACACGGCTTATTCCCGACGGATTTGTGCGCCGTATTGAGCGCACAAATCCGCCATGAATAAGGGGCGGGGCCGGAGCGCGGCGGGGGCGCCGCTCCCGGCCCCATAGACAATGCATTGTTTACGGCGCGTCCGCGCCGTAAATAATGTGCATGTCACTTTCTCCCCCCGCGGCGGATTCGCCGAGCGGGGAGGAGCGACGGATTCCACTGTTCTCTATGAGAGCAGTGGATTACCGTAATTGCTGCCGCGGATTGGCGCCGTACTGAAGCGCACATCCGGCGCGCAGTACGGCGCCAATACGCGGCAGAATAAGCCGTGTGAACGAGGCCTTAGGGTTCACACGTTTTTTTTGGTTTTTTTTCCACCAGTGGTCCAATGCGTGCATATGTCCTGGCTCATGAGGATGCAATCCAACTGTGGAGGAATATTATGGGTCCAACAAAAGTGTTCAGAGCCCGTATTACAGCACCAGAAACTATCCGTGGTTCCTTGGGATTGACTGACACACGTAACACAACACATGGTTCAGGTAAGGCTGATCCAGCTTGGATTAATAAGGGAACACAAAAATGATATACTGTATATAAGCACAAGATCTACAGATTCAACAATAAGCAGCTTGTAGTAACCACCCCAGTGGTGGACTGTGGACTCGGTACAGCCGTCCCAGAATAGGAGCCCAAGAAAGCTGCATGGCAGCTATACTAACTACACACATGACTTAGCAACTTAACGTCACTAACTAGGCTGCTCCTTTTCTCCACTGAGCTCCTTGGACTATGGTGAAACATTAACTGCGGATCTGGTGCTGCAGTTTGGCTACATGGCAAAGCTGGAATGTACTGACATCTCTGACATCTCCAGAATGACATCTCTGAAACCTTGATGCACCATATAGCAACATACATACATACAACATACATACATACATATATATACACACACACACACACTATTTTCATGAATATTTTTTTTTACATTTTTTGAAGGTATTTGCATTCTTTGCACTTTCCATCTGGTGCTATCCCACCTCACATATTATTTTTTTTCTTCCTTTTTTTACATTTATATGTATTCTTTATACACGTCTATTTATCTGCATAGTCTTTGAGTGAATCACTATTTTCAGAGGTTTATGTTCTGTGTTTTTATTCCTAGTTTTTAACCTATGATGAGTTAATAAATATAAATTCATATTTTTTAAAATTGACTTGGCCCTGCATTATTTTTCTTGTTTTCTGCATTGCTTTGCATGTATGTGCACGTGGACAATAATTATTGCTGTGTGGGTTTTCTGTACAGATGTGTTATAGTCTAGTAAACAGTTATTTTTTTATTTTTTTTTATTATTATAAAGCACTGTACAGAAATTGTTATTATTCACATTGGTCGCTGTTTCAATTGGGGCCCATGATCTAAAATCCAGATTAGCCTATGGCTATGCTTTTTGGAGTGTGGACAGACCAAATTACCCAAAGGAAACCCATGCAAACATTGTGAGAACATACAAACTCCATGCAGGTGTTGTATTTGATGGGATTTACACACAGGACCCTAAGGCTATGTTCACAAGGCGTAATTGCGGGGCGTGCTGTATGCCCCGCAATTACGCCGGGTGTTTGGGAGTCGCGCTGATCGGTGTGTACTCCCGCATCGCGGTGAGGAGGGGGGCCGCCAGTTTGCCGGCCCCATAGACTGTCATAGTTCTCTATGAGAACTGTGGATTACCGTAATTTCGGCGCGCATCTCGTTCATATTAGAGTCCAAATACGATGCAAAATGCGTGCTGAAATGTGCCCATGTGAACATAACCTAATGCTGTATGGCCACTGTGCAAACCACAGATAAAACATGCACTGTCCTCCACCTGCACAATTAAGGCTCATACACACAGAGATAATTGTTAACCTTAATAACAAACAATAATTTATGTTCACACAGGGTTTTGGGGGCATTTTTAACGCGTTTTACGCACTGGAAAACTACCCAAAATCAGCCTCAAACCAGCTTCAAATCTTTTTCCATATAACATAATGTAAAATACACCTTATCTTTGACAAAAAAGCGTATTTAATAAGTTAATTGCGAACCGTTTTTTTGGACACAATTACGGCTGTAAAAATAAGTGACATGTCAATTCTTGAAACGTTTTTCGCACATAAAATCCCCATAGGAAACAATGAGGAAAGGATTTTTCAAAATACTGTTCAATACTGTTTTTTTTTTTGTTTTTTTGTTTTTTTTGCACTTGTGTGGTAAGACGGGACAGTACACTGGTACATGCTAATGGACAGCATAGAAAAGCCCTCAGCGATCATACATTTAACACCTATCCTGTGGTCAAATGTCCTTGATCCTCTAAGTAAAGTGGGGGTCCTAGCCTCTGTTGCTCACTGTTTCCAAAATACAGGGGTCTTGAGTCCTTTTTCTAAGAGTAGGGTGCACATGTGCTGTTTGCTTTCTGTTGCTGAATGGAGGCTGAATCAGTCAAGCATACTCATTTATCTGTTTCTGGTGTTCTTAACCTATTTATCTCCAGGAAGAAACTTTTTTCAAGGTGTTATTGACACATATAGGAACAATTCAAATACACATCACTTTAGTTCAAATTGACTGTGTCAGTCATTTGTCAATTACAGGATTCCAATGACGATGACATCAACATTTCTAAAAGCTTACTCCTCAGAATGTTATCTTTTTTTATAAAGTAGAATATTCTAAGAAAATACATAAATAGAGCCAAAGTTAGAATCTCTATCTTTTTGCCTTATTACCATACACAATCCCTAAATTATTCTCTAATTTATTTTGACCCCTGCCCAAAGTGCCCTTCAGAGTTTCCATGAGGTACCACTTGGTCTATTGAAAGTTTGATATTAATTTGTCCATCTCAACTTGGGTATAAAACTTTTCAATAAACATTGTCCACTTTTTAAAAAGAAAAAATATTTTGGTTTCTTTGTGATGCTCTGTCTAAATTTGATCCGTAATTAAATAGAATTTGGTTTCAGAGATAATCATAGCCACTTAAGTAGCAAATATTGAAACAAGGGGGTGATCCCACGTGTTACCTCTTCATCCTCCTCTATTTCACCTTGGTCATGGAGCAGAAACCATAATGGAGAGTAAACCAACTGCCGTTTCCAAAATTATAAAAGTAGATTTCTCACCCTATTTTAATAAAGTTGGACTGTAGGGCATGACCATAGCCCATGGTATAAGTTGATATTTGGTTCATCACACTTTGGACAGGCTATGAAGCGATCTGGAAAGGCCAGGGAAGCCAGAATATTAAAAGCATATATGGCTAAATAGACCATTTTAAAATGTCTCCCTCCATTTTTCATTTATGATATGCTTTCTGATTGCGCCCCATTCTTTAAGCATGACAGGCACAATATCCGACGTGGAAGCCCAAGAGCTCCAGGTCTCAAAGCTAATGGAATTCTCCATTTTGATATATTGAGGTCTTGTATTTGCAGTTATTATGGATATCGACTTCCTATGATGACTATCACCCACTAGATCATCCGATTTGTTATTTTCCTTTTTCCTACCAGAATGATTTAAATAGAGACGCGCTCTCCTCCTCCATATGCTCCCTGCCCGTCTGCTCTTGTCCCTGAGGAAGGCCTATCTAGGCCGAAACGTCGGACTATTATGTGGGCATTTCTATTCTACTATTGTATCCACCATTAATAAATGGAGAGCTGATGACTAATTATGTGCAACTATTGTCAATCAATAAATTCTGTGCAAAACTGTACGTAAGGAGTGCCGTGGATTTTCTACATATAGTACTACAACCTTAGGACTTTCCACAGAGCACCCGCAGCATAGATTTTGGTGTGTGGCACCATTCTTTTTTTATTTCAATGATTTAAATTGGAGATATTGTAAAAAATGGATGCTAGGTGTTTCAAATTTCTGTCACAATTCAGCAAATTGATGAAAAAATTGTGATCTCTTAAAGATACCATTAACTTGCCAAATTCTGAAAAACCATTTGTTCTTTTCTGCAGAAAATTCTACATGCTACCATATAGGCAAATACTTGGATAGCTGGAAAGAGACCTCATAACGCTTTCTTCATTCCTTTCATGCTATTATTGTGTCCCTTAAAAAAATTTTACGTTTTACCGCCCGAGGTAACTTAGACAGTTTACACAAATTCTCCTTAGCCAAATTTGTCTCCATTCCAAAATCTGAATAAAAGCTGGATGCATGAATCCAGTCCAGAAAATGTTGTGTTAAACAGGCTATATTGTAGCTCCTCAAATCGGGCAAATTAAAGGCCTACATAAAGTTTATTAGACTGTAGTTTAGCAATAACAATTTTTAGGTTTTTTTCCCATACATATAAATTTGGATACCGCCTTATTGTATGCGCTAACGTCTAAATAGAATGGGAATTGACTGTAAAAGGTATTACAGCTAAGCAGATAGTCATATTAAGTGGACATGTCCCAAAAATGACAATGAAAGATTCTGCCATCCCTGCAGCTCTTCGTGTATTTTATCAAATTCAATTTTTTTAGCGTGAAGAGTGATCTCTTACCTTAATCCCGAGATAGGCACCCCTATTAATCTTAATCATTTTTAGTTCTAAATATTTGGGTGTTTGCAACAGCCATTTCAATTTGATATATCTAATAACTGATGGACACAGTAATATTTCCGGATTGAAATGAGGTTTATTGTACTAACACAAAATGTGCAATATGCATTAAACCAAAATTTGACCGGTGCAAAAGTATGGGCACCCCAACAGAAAAGTGACATTAATATTTAGTAGATCCTCCTTTTGCAAAAATAACAGCTTCTAGTCGCTTCCTGTAGCTCTTAATCAGTTCCTGGATCCTGGATGAAGGTATTTTTGACCATTCCTCTTTACAAAACAATTCAAGTTCAGTTAAGTTTGATGGTTGCCGAGCATGGACAGCCCGCTTCAAAGTATCCCACAGATGTTCAATGATATTCATGTCTGGGGACTGGGATGGCCATTCCAGAACATTGTAATTGTTCCTCTGCATGAATGCCTGAGAAGATTTGGAGCTGTGTTTGGGATCATTGTCTTGCTGAAATATCCATCCCTGGCGTAACTTGAAATTCATCACTGATTCTGGTACATTATTCTGAAGAATCTGCTGATACTGAGTTGAATCCATGCGACCCTCAACTTTAACAAGATTCCCGGTGCCAGCATTGGCCACACAGCCCCAAAGCATGATGGAACCTCCACCAAATTTTACAGTGGGTAGCAAGTGTTTTTCTTGGAATGCTGTGTTTTTGGGACGCCATGCATAACGCTTTTTTGTATGACCAAACAACTCAATCTTTGTTTCATCAGTCCACAGGACCTTCTTCCAAAATGATGCTGGCTTATCCAAATGTGCTTTTGCATACCTGAGGCGACTCTGTTTGTGGCGTGCTTTCAGAAACGGCTTCTTTCGCATCACTGTCCCATACAGCTTCTCCTTGTGCAAAGTGTGCTGTATTGTTGACCAATGCACAGTGACACCATCTGCAGCAAGATGATGCTGCAGCTCTTTGGATGTGGTCTGTGGATTGTCCTAGACTGTTCTCACCATTCTTCTTCTCTGCCTTTCTGATATTTTTCTTGGCCTGCCACTTCTGGGCTTAACATGAATTGTCCCTGTGGTCTTCCATTTCCGTACTCTGGTCCTCACAGTGGAAACTGACAGGTTAAATCTCTGAGACAACTTTTTGTATCCTTCCCCTGACCAACTATGTTGAACAATCTTTGTTTTCAGATCATTTGAGAGTTGTTTTGAGGAGCCCATGATGCCACTCTTCACAGGAGATTCAAATAGGAGAACAACTTGCAATTGGCCACGTTAAATACCTTTTCTCATCATTGGATACACCTGGCTATGAATTTCAAAGCTCAGTGAGGTTACAAAACCAATGTCGTGCTTCAGAAAGTCAGTAAAAAGTAGTTAGGAGTATTCAAATCAATAAAATGATAAGGGTACCCAAATTTTTGCAACAGTCAAATTTTGGTTTACTGCATATTGCACATTTTGTGTTAGTACAATAAACCTCATTTCAATCCAGAAATATTACTGTGTCCATCAGTTATTAGATCTATCAAATTGAAATGGCTGTTGCAAACACCCAAATATTTAGAACTAAAAATGATTAAGATTAATAGGGGTGCCCAAACTTTTTCATATGACTGTATGTAGATATATATATATATATATATATATATATGTATATATGTATATACATATACATATATACATACATATATATATAATATACTATATATATATATATATATATATATATATAATATAAAATATCTCGGGATTAAGGTAAGTGATGATCTGCTGTTTTGGCGCATGGCCGGGCATACAAGGGAGGGAGCGCTATTTGGCTTTTGGAACGCAGATTTTGGTGGGGCCATGTCACATTTGCAAAGCCCCCAAAGTAGCAGAACAGGTGAAACCTTCCAGAAGTGGCCCCATTTTGGATTCAGCACCTCTCAGGGATCTCATCTAGGGGTGTACTGTGCATTTTGGGTGCACAGGTGTTCCATAGTTTTTTTTTAGCATTGGGCCATGAAAATGGGAAAAAAACGCAGTTCGGTCATTGTTTTTTGTGTTTCATTTTTCCAGCGTTTGCCGTGCAGTGTAAATGACAGGATAACTTTACTCTGTGGTTGGTACAGTTACAATGATATAAATTTTATATCGTTTTTTCTGTTTTATTACTTTTACACAATAGCAATATGTCTATAAAAAATTGCGTTTTTATGTTGTCCTATTCTGACAGCCATAACTTTTTTATTTTGCTGTGTATGGGCTTGTTTTTTGCGGGATGAGTTGATGTTTTAATTGTTACCATTATGGGGTGCATATGATGCTATGTTATTTTTATTTTTTATAGCGGTCATTGTATGGTGTATATGACATGCTAGCATTACTGAGCAGGTTGATACGATTACAGTGATACCCAATTTGTATATTTTTTTTGTGTTTTACTGTTTTTATACAATAAAAACACTTTTATTCAACAAGGAAAACACGTTTTTGCATCGTCATAGTCTGAGAGCCATAACTTTTTAATTTTTCCGTGTTTGGAGCTGTGTAGAAGCTTTTTTTTTTTTTTTTTTTTGGGGTTTAGTTGATTTTTTTTTTTATTAGTAACATTTTTGGGGGGACAAGGCTTTCTGATCGCTTTTAAATTAATTTTTTGGAAGGCAGGGTGAAGAAAATACTGCAATCTTAGTAGTGTTTTTTATTTTTATTTTTAACAGCGCTCACCGATTACGATTACGGCGATATCCTGTTTATATAGTTTTTTTTATGTTGAAGCACTCTAAAAAAAAAAAAAGTGTTTTTAGGGTGTAAAAAAATATTTATGCCTCGCTGTCGTGGGAGAGCCATACATTTTTTATTTTTCCGTATACAGAGCTGTGTAAGGACTTTTTTTTTTTTGGGGGATGAACTGACGTTTTAATTGTTACAACTTTTTTTCACTTTTTATTCCATTTTATGTGCTGCGGGATGAACAAAAATCTTAATGTAATTTTTTTTTTTTACGACGTTCAGCGTACAGGTTAATTAACATGACAGATTTATAGGGTAGGCCGTTACGCACGTGACGATACCAAATATGGGTACTTGATTTATTTTTGATCTTTTTTGGGGCGATTGGCGTTTGTAAAGGGGAAAAGGGCGATGTACGTGTTTTTATTTTATTTTTTGTGTTTGTGTTTTACCGTATATACTCGAGTATAAGCCGAGTTTTTCAGCCAAAAAATGAGCTGAAAAACTCTACCTCGGCTTATACTCGAGTCACTGTCGGCGGTCGGCGGCTGCGATGGCCCGAGTGCTGACAGGGACGCTTCAGTTATATGCGGCTCCTCTGGGAGCGCATATAGCAGAATCCCGAGTACAGCGCACAGTGTCTGGACGCTGCGGTGGCCTGGGCACTGTCCGCGATCCCTTCACCTATATGCGACTCCTCCGGAGCGCATATAGGTGAAGGGATACCACTGTGGGGCACAGAGCAAGCGCTCCGTGCTCCGCAGTGGTCTCCGGGCTTCTGCGGCCGCCCGCAGTTTCCGGCACAGGCAGCGTGTGTCATCACGCTGCGTGCGCGGCCTGATGACGTCACCGCCTGTGCCGAGAAGATGCAGGAATCGCGCGGGAGGCCGGAGCAGCGAGGAGGCGGAGCGGCGAGGGAGACGGAGCAGCGGGGAGCCAGGTAAGTGATTGTTTTGATTTTTTTAAACTGCCTATGCCTGCCCTATACCCCTATACCTGCCTACAGCCGGCCCTATACTCCTATACCTGCCTACAGCCGGCCCTATACCTGGCCTACAGCCGGCCCTATACCTGGCCTACAGCCGGCCCTATACCTGGCCTACAGCCGGCCCTATACCTGGCCTACAGCCGGCCCTATACCTGGCCTACAGCCGGCCCTATACCTGGCCTACAGCCGGCCCTATACCTGGCCTACAGCCGACCCTATACCTGGCCTACAGCCGGCCCTATACCTGCCCTACAGCGGCCCTATTTCCTGGCCTACAGCCGGCCCTATACCTGGCCTACAGCCGGCCCTATACCTGGCCTACAGCCGGCCCTATACCTGGCCTACAGCCGGCCCTATACCTGGCCTACAGCCGGCCCTATACCTGGCCTACAGCCGGCCCTATACCTGGCCAACAGCCGGCCCAATACCTGGCCTACAGCCCGCCCTATACCTGGCCTACAGCCGGCCCTATACCGGCCCTATACCTGCCTACAGCCGGCCATATACCTGCCTATGGGGCCATATACCTGCCTATTACATGCCTATGGGGCCATATACCTGCCTATACCTGCATATAGGGCCATATATCCGCCTATAATTGCCTATGGGGGACATTAAACTGCCTATGTAATTTTATTGGTATCCATTTTTATTTTTAAAATTTACCAGTAGCCGCTGCATTTTATACCCTAGGCTTATACTCGTGTCAATAAGTTTTCCCGTTTTTTGGGGCAAAAGTAGGTGCCTCGGCTTATACTCGGGTCGGCTTATACTCGAGTATATACGGTACTTGTTTTTCACTTTTTTTTACTATTCCACATTAGTATCTTCAGATCCCTCATTCAATAGGATTCAGTACATAGCTTGTTGTTATGTACTGGTTCCTATAGCAACTGTCAGTCACGATGCCGGGCCATGCCCACAGGGCACGGCTGGGCATTGTGACGTCACAGACAACCCGGAAGGCATTCTATGCCCTCCGTGCTGTCTGTCAGAGGGCAGGAGCTGCACGGATCGCGCGATCTGTGCAGTTGCTGCCGCCGACAGAAATGCAGGAGGAGATTACTCCTCCTGCGTATCATTCGCGATAATTAAGGGGTTAACCGCCCCCCCCCCACCCCGATCTCGGGTCGGGGCCGACGCTGCGGGATGTCAGCTGTAATATACTCTGCTTTAGAGTTCGCGCGATCCTCAGGACGTATGCATACGTCCAGGGTCGTTAACCCCCAAACGACCTGGACGTATGCATACGTCCAAGGTAGTTAAGGGGTTTTAATACCTTAATATGCTGCAGAATCTTCTAATCCCCGTCTGGTACCTTTATCCAAAGAAAATTTATCTGATCGAAAGCCGACTGTATTTACCTCTGCCCTTGGATTCTGATATAAAACATTTATGAACATGCGCAAAACATCTTCAATTCCAAACCTGTCTAGGATTTACGCCACTGCCATTTCACTCTATCAAATGCTTTTTCGGTGTCTAGTGAGACTAAAGCACTCGTGGTTGAAGGCGGCAACCCACCAGATTGCAAATTCATAGCTACAAGACCTTTCTTAAATTAATAACTGCATCTCTCACTTTCACAAAGCCTACATGTAGCTACCCATTAATGTATGCAAGAATAAGGCAAGACGATTATCCATTTTTTTGGGGGGGAGATTAACTTGACATCCTGATTTATGAGGGAGATTGGCCTGTATGATTTCAATTTCAATACATCACAACCTGGTTTTGGCAGGACCTTCATATAAGCTAGATGGGCATCTTCAGAAAGGGAGCCCCTTGTAATAAGTCGTTATAATACTGCACCAATACTGGAGATATTTGTGGTCGTAAAATTTAAAAAAAACTCAGAGGAGTAACCATCCAGGCCTGGAGCTTTACCAATTTACCATTGTACACAGCCCCCATGGGACAAACCATCAGTAGATTTGGCTTCCAGTACCATCTCTATGCTGATGACACCCAATTATACACCTCCTCCCGTGACATCACACCAGCCCTGCTACAAAACACCTCACCAAGACTGAGCTTCTTGTCTTTCCGCCATCTACCAACCAACCCCCCCCCCCCCCCCCCCTGCTATTTCTGTTTCTGTATGTGGTACCACCATTTCTCCTAGGCAACAGGCCCACTGTCTGGGGGGTTATATTAGATTCTGATCAGACCTTCACCCCATATATCCAATCCCTTGCCCGCTCCTGTCACCTGCACCTCAAGAACATCTCCAGAATCCGTCCATTTCTCACTGTGGAAACAACCCAAACTCTCATTACTGCTCTTATTCTTTCTCGTCTTGACTACTGTAACTCTTTGCTTATTGGTCTCCCTCTCTGCAAATTCTCCCCTCTTCAATCTGTCCTGACGGCAGCAGCCAGGCTCATCTTTCTCTCCAGCCGCTATACTGATGCCTCTACCCTGTGTCAGTCACTGCACTGGTTGCCCATTCAGTACAGGATACAGTATAAACTCTGCACTCTCACTCATAAAACTCTCCACAGCGCTGCACCCCCCTATATCTCCTCCCTCGTCTCTGTATACCGCCCTACCCGGTCTCTCCGCTCTGCTGCTGATATCAGGTTACACTCATCAATCATCCGAACTTCCCATGCCCGTCTCCAAGATTTCACACGTGCGGCACCAGTTCTCTGGAATATGCTACCGCGGGCGATCAGGCACATTCACAACCCTCATAGTTTTAAGAGGGCCCTGAGAAAACATCTTCTCGGTTTTGCCCACCAAGATCCCTAACTGCTATCACACACATCTGTCAGTCCCTACACTAGGGCACTCACAGGCACTTATCTGTATATAGATGTACAGTCTGGGTGGCAGGTTCATCCATTTTTGATGTAAACCACCCCCTATTTATGAAACATGGCCGGACCATTGTAAACTTGGCACTTCTCACCGATTGTTTTACCCATACACCCTAATAGATTGTAAGCTCTCACGAGCAGGGCCCTCACACCTTGTGTCTCATCTGTAAGTACTTTTAATGTGTAATTACTGTATGTTTACCCTTGAATTTATAAAGTGCTGCGGAATATGTTGGCGCTATATAAATAAAGATTATTATTATTACCAACATTGAGTGATTTTACAGTGGCTTGAACTTCTCTATTGAGATTGGAAAATTTAATTATTGTCTCAGTTCTTCTGAAAGGGAGAAAGGAACACGCTTATAAAAATATCAGCTGATTCTTGGCAAGCGTTATTTTCAGAGTGAAGGTATTTAGAATATCTCTGGAATAAAGTATTTGTCTTTCGGATTAGAAAGGATCGCATCATCTGATGACCTGATATTAGTAATACCATACATTCCTTTCTGGGTTTTAGCCAATCTAGCTAATATTTAGTCTGGTTCTCATTTAGGTCTGTACATTCTGCCTCTTGTATGAAGCCAAATTTTAAACAACTTCTTTGCTTCTTGTAAGTTTTTGCCATGTCTGACTTAAATTTTCCTAGGTGGCAAAGAATCATAGATTGTTTCTGTGGGGACAACAAACCCTTAACATTCCATGACAATATTTTCATACAGATTTCCTACAAAAGAGATATTTTTTAGATGTGACCCATAAACTTATGACTATTAACTTTTCTGGAAAGCAATCAATAATGGTGGGAAGGGCAGGTTTCAATTTGGATTTAGCAATTTTTATAAGTAGCTTTGGAGCAGAAATAAAGAACAGAAAAAAACATGACCAAGAAATTATTAAACTACTTCTTTTCTATACTTTATTGCTTCTCTTTTTTTCTGACACGAGAAACTTTGTCATGTTACATTAGAACAAGCAACCCTAAGGAGACATTTCTTTATAAAATCTATAACATAAGCATAATACATTATACAAATTATTTGCAAAATTGAGTGATACTACCTGTAACTAGATTTTTCCCCTTCACTCAATAAAGGTTGTAACTTTTTAATCAGACAAAACCTGCCTTAAGAAATTATCTTTAACTTAAAGGAGTTGTCTCATTACAAGCTTTCAGCCTGTCAGTGAGCCTGGTAGTTGAATTGAGGGGTGTGCTTCTTGGTCTGTCTCTTCTGCTCCCTCTTCCCCCCTCCCCTCAGCACACAGGCAGCTCAGTAACTTCTATACAGCAAGGGGGAGGGGGTTTGCTGCCAGAGTTAACCCTGTGTGTGCCTGCCTAGGTCTGTTGCAGGAGAGGGCTGATCTATGAGTGTAGAGAGGTCTGTGAAGCATTGATTACTAATAGCAGAGCAGAGGGGATGCAAGTGTTCCTATATCCCCTGCTTAGCTTACAAGTCTCCACATCTCCAGCAACAACAAATCCTGTCAGAACAGACACAGGGCAGCTGGGAAGTGTTACTATACTCAGGATGTGTCACTAGTACAGCAAAGCATGAACTGTTCACATGCCTGATCTGTTCTATTAGTATAGTGACAGCTCCACAGACACATCATGATTATAGTAACACACAGGGTCACTGCTGTCACATCTATCTGTGTAGAGAGCAGGAGGAAGCAGGCACACACAGGGTTAATCCAGGCAGCATGGCCACAGAAGCCAGAGACCTCCCCCTCCCTCCACTACAGAAGCATTCTGTGAGGAGGGGCTCTCTGCTCAGACCTGTATTCAGAGGCTGATGAGTCATACAGACCTGACAGCCAGTAAGATAAGGATCAACAGGTCGGCTGCTATAGAGATTTGAGAAGCTGATGTACTCCTACTAACAGGGCTAACTCAAAATCAGTAGGACATTTGTAATGAACATATATTGCAAAGCTGCTTGTTTTTTAAAGATCTTTTAATTAAAACCCAATCATTGTAGCGAGACAACCCCTTTAAAGGGGATTTGCCAAGAGACCATTTAGGTAGGTCTCTCCTTAGTACAGGCAGAATGTCAACAAATCACGCTGAGTCATGAAGCTGCAGGGGAGAGAGGGAGGGGGAGTGAGGAGTGGAGTGAGGAGTGAGGAATCCAAGGGAGCGTCTCAAAACTTAAGAGAAATAATAAACGGTACAAGAGTGGATTGTCAGTACAGCAAGACACAGCCTGATAGACTGCACTGTCAGGCGCCTTATCTGCTAAGATGCTAATGTAATGTAAACAAATCAAGGAGCTGAGAGAGAGGCACACAGCCAGAGGCAGAGCTGCATAAGCTGCTGCTCCTGTGATGTGTTCACTGAAATAAGCAAACTATAACTTGTGGATTCTATATACAAAATAGAACAACTACTCTACACAGCAGCTTGAAAGTTTCTTCACGTTGTCTGTCATCAGATAAAGCAGGTATCTAATAACACTACAACTAGTTTATTCTGTATACAAAAGAAAACATATTGCTACCCGGTGCCTTAAAAACTTCTGCAGCTCAGTCTCATCAGATAAGAAGCTCTCTCTGTGCAAGCCCTTCCAGCTCTTGTCAGGCCATATCTAATAGACTCTTTGAAGTAACCAAGGGCATGTAAGGAAGGCTGTAGCTCTCTCAGACTGCAATTTTTGTAATCACATATATTTAGAAAAGTGATTAAAAACCCATTTTGGAGGATCCCACGTCCACATTACATCGTGGCAAAACCCCTTTAAATAATCAAACCATATGTTCAGAAAAACGAAAAGTCAAATCAGTTTGGAGCTTTTGGACCCCTTGGAGTGTGATGCTGTCTCTGTTCCTTTGGTCTTGTAGCCACTTGAAGTCCTTTAGATGATCAGGAGACTACACCTCAGACCAGGGCTGTTGAGTCAGAGTCAGGTTTGGGAAATTGAGGAGTCGGAGTCGGGGCTTTGACTCCACTGCCCTGCCTCAGACGAGACCTCAGCTGTAATTCCACAGAATGATGATGATTAAAAGATGCAGTGGTGCCATTAGGATAAGTGACCCTCAGGGTCACAGGATATTGTAGCTGAGACCTCAGCTTTCTTTGATATAACGCAGAACATGTTTTTCTAAAGGCCTTCCTTTTCCGAGAAACTTCTACAGAGTAATCGTTGAAGATAAAAATATTGACTCCATCACATTTTGAAGGATTTTGCCTTTTCTTGTAATGTCTCAGAATGGCTTCTTTGTCCGAGTAATCTAGAAACTTTGCTATTACTTGTCGTGGGACAGTGGCTTTTCCTTCTTTCCTCTTTGTGGCAGCTTGTTTGTCAGGACAAAGTGGATGCGCGCTATCCACTTTGCAAATATGATCCATCTCTAGAACCTCAGGTAAGTCATTTTCACAAATGCTTTTCAGTTGCGAAAGATTTTTTTTTTTTCTGGTAATCTAATCATTTTCAAATTATTACATCGAGAGCGGTTTTGCAAATCATCTTAATTTGTTAGCCATGACTTTATTAGAAGCAACCAGATCACTTATTTTAGTATGCAAATCCATTTCATGTCCATTCCATGTCCAATTTCATCCTCTGTTATTGAAATACGATCTTCTGCTTCTTCCAGATGCTCAACTTGACTGGTGATTTCCACTTAATTCTAAGTGTATGAGACACTATCCGAGTCATGAAACTTGTCTTCTGACGTTCTGATATCATCTTTGTCAGATTGTAGCCTATTCATAGCCCCTTTTTCTTTTCTGGAGACAGGCATAGTGTATTGAAAAGTCACTTGTTAAGTAAAATGACTAGATTAAACACAGTATTAAACATTTCCAACCCCTTTTTTTTTTCTCACCTCTTGTAAGTCTTATAACTATTCCCAGGCCACTAAGTTGACATCTGTTTAAACAATAGCGTTGCTATAATTCAGCTTCTGAATCTTTGCAGACCGACGCAAAATGACATGCCAAAGTTTTGCCACGCTAGGACTTGCATTATGGCACCTAAATCCCAAAGTTTTATATGTGGTTGTTTTGAGAGCAAACAATTCTCTGGGGTGCAGAAGTTTCCAGTTTGTGATGGCACATCAAACTCGGAGTGAAGTAAGGAATATGGCGCAGTTAGTCTCATTCTATTCGCATGACATTACAGAAGCCTTGTAGATATATTACAGAGTAGTTACCGATCTTTTTTTCCCCAAATGACTGTACGTGTAACCCATAATTAACTGAAATACATCGCCTTTGGGTTGGGTTCTTTTTGGGGTTAAAAGTTAAAATTCAGTTTAACGGTATGTTCACATGGCTTATTTTGAGGCGAAATTACGGGTGTATTTCGCCACATATTGCACTTAATACGCAGCGAATTGCGCCCCGCAATTACGGTAATCCGTGGCTCTCATAGAGAACTATGGATTACGCCTCGTCCCCCCGCGCGTACAATATGATCATACTGTATGAGCAGGAAAAAAAGTGACATGTCAATTATTCATGGCGAGCAATGCCTGTCAATGGAGCTGCCAGCCCCCCCGTGCTTTGGGAAGACGCGCTGATCAGCGTGACTCCCAAAACACCTAGCGTATTGCGGTGCATACTGTATGTGCCGCAGTTACGCCGTGTGAACATACCCTAACAATGGCATGTACCATATTCTGTTTTTTACTACTTTATTTATGACCAATAAAAAGATTATGGTTAAAAAAAGGAATATATCGCCTTTCTAGCAAACAAATTCCTGCAAGTTAATTACCAGGGTTGCACCCACTTCGTACAAGAATAACACGGTGGAATTAACACTATTGTCTCAGGACTACAGTGCAGCTATATGATGCATAAGCCACAGATGTTATGTAATGGTGTCTTATATTGCTCTTGTGATAAACTATCTATATCTTCAGACAGTGCTTGTAAGTGCTTATAATAAACTCCGCAGCACATTAGCAGCATTTATAGGACATCTGATAGAAGGGTTCAGAAGAAATGTCCCATAGTGAAAATAATAGTGATGTTAACACCTCCATAGCCGGCAACTATGACCACGTGCCATTCTGTTGATGTTCCAAAACACACAGCCTCTTTCTTCTCAACAGTCTAGCGCACCAAGAAATATATAAAATATATGACTTATGTTGGGGTTTGAGCTTGTAATCCATGTTGGGATAATATAATAAATTTCTGGCAGTGAACTTCTATTCCCTCCAACTGCACGTTTGCGATCACCAACCTCCTTTCAGTAGTTCTGTCGCCGTCTCGCTCAGTACTTGCACAACAGCGCTGTAGTTATGGCGGAAGACACTCAGTTCCGGCACAGCAACACTTCCTTCCACCTATCAGGTAGTTCGGAACGTCCCCAAGCTTGCTTGATTGTGTACCTCAAGTGTTCACTGACACCACAGGCAATAATTGGTATGTTGTTGTCCACTTTTTGGTGATATACTGTAAATGCGGATCTTTAAGATGACTACTGATGAGCACAGACCATGCTCTTTATATGTCAGTGCTGGAAAGTCCCAAAAGGATCAGTTTGGGCTCTTAGGCTATATTCACACGGTGTCTTTTAGGATGTATTCCGGGGCGTAACTGTGCTGCAATGCTCACCAAAATACGTCCTGTAATTATGGTAATCATAGCTCTCACAGAGAGCTATGATTACCTGCCGTCTTCCTTCTGCGTACTGAATGCCGGCAGAAGGAAGTGACATTTCACTTCTTTCCGGCGTATACGGCATATAAATAAACAATGTCTTGTGGCGCGCACAGGTACACCCTGTAAGACACCGTGTGAACATACCCTTAAAGGGAGCCTATCTCATAGTTTATGCCTTCCTTGCTGAGGGCAGCACAAGCTAGTGTCAGACATGCTGTTTCCGGTGCTGTGTCCCTTATTCTGTAAGATGCAAGAGTTTTAGAGTATTTAATGCTCAAATCTGACACTTTCCAGCTAGAAAAGAGTCCAGCTTATTCATGAGCAGGTCATAACCCCGCCTTCCCAAGGCTAGCCACACCCACCAGACAGTTATTCATGTTTCTACCTATTCAAAGTAATAGATTAATTAGTTATGGTGTGGGCGGGGCCAGCCTCAGGTGGGCGGGACATGAATTAAACGAACTCTTTTCAGGACTCTTTTCTGGCTGAAAATTTCAGATTTGAGCATCTTACAGGATAAGGGACACAGCACTGGAAACAGCAGGTCTGTCACTAGCTTGTGCTGTCCTCAGCAAGGGGGTATAATCTATGTGACAGGTTCTCTTTAAGCTTCCTCTTCCTGGTGACTGCATTTGGGCAGAGTTCTGTTACTTCATCTATATCTTTGTAGGGTCTTTGGAGCTGTATATTAGAATAAGTTAAGTTTGACACCTATAAAGACGTATGAACAAATTAGAATAGCGTTGGACCTAAAAATGACATGCTGTTAAAAGCTAGGCAAGAAGATGAAATTTATTTTTCCATTGTGGTTTTGTTCCTTTTTCAGCAGCCTCATTTTTATTGTCATTGTATGTATGATTTTTTTCTTTATACAGACTCCATGGAATCTGCCTGCAGAGAAATCTCATTCTTCTTTCCTGATTTTGATGTTAGTCGCTGGTATGAGGAACAAGAGCCTCTTTATCGTGCCGGACCAATATGCTATGATGCAGAGACACTTGAGCACCGACTTGCAGAAAAGTGAGAAGGGCACTTGGACTTGCAATGGGTCGATAGAGTACGGGCTGTTGTCTACAGCCAGAAGATGTCTGTGAATTTTCTTTTACAAGGCAGCAACAAGCAAGCACTATCAGAAATGGAAAGACTTGAAAGAGAGTTAGCCCAAAAACATGAAATCACCTTAACGCAGTCTAGATTGATAGGAGGCATAAAATATAACCTCTTCATTCACTGTTTCATTGTTTCCTTGGTAAGGGCCCGTTTACACGGCAGAAGAGAAATACGGACCGGTTTATCCGACCGGTATTTGTCTGGTTTGTGTGCCGTCCGCGATGAGCGGAGAAAAGCCCTCCCCCTTCCCATGTTCATATTCCATCCGAAAACTGGACAGAAGAATGAACATGCACAATGTTTTTCGGGCAGTGGGGACTGCTGCACGGGTTTTCCATAGAAGGCCGGTGTGTTCGTTTGCGGCCGGTTTTTCAGACGGTCTGCAAAACTGCAAACCGCCTGAAAAACCAGCCGCAAACCTGTGCCGTGGGGACATGCCCAAACTGTTTTATAAATATTTATAAAGTGTGTTTTTTTGAAAACTATATAACATCAAGCGTTCATTCTGTTCATTTCGACTTTCGTGTGTTTGCTGACCAACGTGTTATCTTTTTACCATATAGGTAGCCAGGGGATAATAAACAGGTCCACTGCAGAGTTTAGAAGTTTGGATTTAATATTGGCACATTGGTTACACTGGTAAAGACAGCCATATAGAGATGTAGTGGAAGACTTAGGCTGAAACCTAAAGTGAAAAAATAGCTCTTGGCACTCTGTAAGGCACTGAGGATCTGCTAGAAGGCAACCAGATCTTTGATCCCTTGCAGAATACACATTGCCTAATGCAATTGTGTGTTCTTGTCAGTCAGTCCATCATTTGGCATTAACTAATATGTATGATTATTACAATTGTACAGTAAAATATATTTAAAACATCACTTTCAGACGGCCATAAGGTATGTCAGGTTGAGTGACAAGTGTAAACAAGTAGCCCTATAAAACACATTACTTACTTTTGGTTGTATAATTGCTAAGGCTGCCCATACATGTCTGCTCAAACAGTTAAATTCAGAGGACCGCCTGAATACCTAATGTGTACAACAGTGTCTCAACTATTTTCTTCACGACAGATGTTGGGTAGGGGAAGGTTCAGGTGTATTTGTTTTTAATATCTTTTGGTCCTTTTGGAGAAGATCATCTGTCAGGTGTCTAGCTGTCACAAGAATTACCATTCAGCCATCAGCTATTGTAAGTGTATGCAGAGCTTAAAGGGGATGTCTCACTACATGGATTGTATTTTATGTTAAAAGATCTTGCAAAAACAAGGCACTATATGTCCATTAACAGTGTCCTACCTATTCCTAGATATCCCCTTTTGTATGGGCTGCATCAGCTCCTTTGGTCGCTGTAGCTACAGACCTGTTCAATCTCCTGATAGGCTGCCAGCGCTGGTCGCTATAGCTACAGATGTCCTGGTGTCCTCAGCAGCTCATCACTGCAGGCCAGCAGTAGCCAGTAGAAGCCAGTAAACATGCTCCTGAATTCAACAATGAAACTGAAAACAGGACTGCGGTAAGATAAATCAATGGAGTGAGACAACCCCTTTAAAGGGGTTAACCCATCATAAACACTGATGACAAAGTGATAAGACATGCCATCAATGTCAGATAGGTGTGGATCCCACCATCTCCAGAACGGTCCATGAAACTCCACGTTCTGAATAGAGAAGTGACAGCACTTGTGCAGTCTCTCTCTATTCATTTCATTGGGAGTTCAGAGTCCAACTAGATGCAACCGCTCAAATGTACTCAGAGCTCCCATTAAAGTGAATGGAGAGTGAGTGAGCAAGCACAGGCACTACTCCATTCAGAATTGGATGTTTCGGGGGCCCATTCTGGAGAATCCAGAGGTGAGACCCACACCTACATGACACTAAGCTCTGCGTACACTTACAATAGCTGATGGCTGAATGGTCATTCTTGTGACAGCTATCTATACTGTTCTATGTATAGAATCGGAGCCTATGGGTGACGTTTCCTACTGTATATCGATACAGTGGGATGCGTAGGAGATAAATCCGGAGATTGATGTATGTTTAAAACAAGATGTGAACTGAGTATTAATCAACTGTGATTAGTTGTCTGCTCTTACATTCCAGGAGGCCAAACACAATATTCATGTGTGCAATATAAACACATTGGGCCACATGTATGAAACTGTCTAGGTCTAAAACTCACTTTGTTGCCGGTAGCAACCAATCGGAGCGCCTCTCTCATTTTTCCAGAGCACTATATGAAATGAAAGGGGCGATCTGATTTGTTGCTATGGGCAACAAAGAAAGTTTTAGACCTAGACAGTTTTCATACATGTGGCCCATTGGGTCTTATTTATCAAAACGATCTAACAGTTGGACTGTCTTTGTTGTCCTTAGCAACCAGTCAGAGCTTAGCTTTCATTTTTCTCAAAATGTTTTCCAAAAAATGATGCTATGGACAACAGAGACCATCTTCCTGTTAGGCACTTCACATAAATGAGGCATAAATGAAAGCTGTTTAACGAGAAGCCTTTTTGTTGTCCATAGCAATGAATCAGGGTTCAGTTTAATTTTTTTTAAATAATAAAGCTGAGCTCTGCCTGGTTGCTATGGGAAATAAAGACAATCAATCTTAGACGGTTTTCATAAGTGAGGTCCATTCTTTTAAAGCAGGGCAAAGCAAAAACATATCTGAAGTGAGCCTTGCAATGTATTATATTTATAGCCAGTCACTCCCGCATGTTTCTAAGATGGGTCTTTGCTATTCTGCTTTTCATCGACTTCTTAATCGACAACATCCACAATCAAGGGGGCGACATATTCCGAGTGTCGAATTCCAAAGGAAAAATTAGGTGCTTGAGGACGGCAAAACACAACCTAAAGAAAAATGACAAAAGCAGGCTAAAGTCAAGATCACTACTGCCACCATACGTAAGCGCACAGTAAACATTTAATAGAACAACAGATTGTAGCCCCTCATGACCTTTTTACATTATAAAAGATGCTTTGTATTTTAATGCATTCTTGCACTATAATACAATCTTGCAGGAAAATATCATATGTTTACATATGCAGGTTATTCAGTGGTTGTGAATTGAGTTTTAAAAAATACCTGTAGATTTTGTCATGCTTCAAATTTTCCAAATTGCACCATGCCAATATTGTGATATTTTTGTATTAAGTTCAGGGGTGGAAAGGCTTTAGTGAAAGTAATTTCCCCAATCAAAAAATTATAGGAATCTTTTCCTTTAAAAGCTGTTATGTTAAAGGAGGCCTATCACGAGTGGAAAAAGATGGCTGCCACTCACAGCGCCGGCTGGAGAGCTTGTTGCAGTGACTGACAGTTCAAAACTGCTAGCTACTATTCCTAGCTGATCCTGTTACAGGGACATTACTAATTGAGGGGTTGTGAAAAAAATGAAACTGTCCAAGCAGGAAGTCGGGCTATATGGGCTTGTTCACACAGCGTTTTTGGATCCGTGTGGGACCCGAAAACCGCATCCAAAAATGCTGCAGCGATCGGATCCTAAACGGATCCAACATGCAGCTGTGTGTTTGGATGCGTGTTGGATGCAGCAGGATCGCACCCTATAGTTTATTATAGGGCTCCTGCTGCGTCTTTCGGACCAAGAATTGACATGTCAATTGTTGGAACGGATCCGAAAGATGAATCTGATAGACGCAATGAGATACTTATCGGCGATCTCACGTCTGAATGCCAATTCGTGTTTCATATTAAAAGCAATGTAAATCACATTGCTATTTATTAGATACGTGTTTGGGTCCGTTTGGAGTCCGACAGATGTATCCAAACACTCAGCTAAAGGCGTATGTAAACAGGGAGTAAACACGCTGTGTGAACATACCCTAAATGTGTGCTAGCAGAACTGTATTTGTCAGGAGAGTAAGCTTCTAGTGAGAGAAAAAATGTATATGCTGCCAAGACACCCTGTGAGCTGCTGCGTGACTCTTATCTTTGATGAGCTCTGCTGACCTGACAGGAGGGCACAAGGCTCTTCTCTGGTGGAAAGGGTTAAAGTTTTACTCCGTGGAAAGCTAAGATCATAGACCAGAGACTGAGAAGCAAGCTCTGTCCTGCTCACAAGACAAGGGAGGGAGTGATCTCACCAGGCCAGCCACAGAAAGGTGGTTGGTAACCTAGGAAAGAAGCTTCTGTAAACAGGCAGGAGATAACTGCTTTAGCACTAAAATTAAGCACGATTGGAAAAGCAATGTATTTTGTAATAGTATTTATTTACCTTTGCCTACTTGCTAGCTAATCGATAAAATAGGAGTACCCCTTTAGGGCATGCACCGTTATTTCCATTTTTCTGTTCAGCCATAAGAACAAAACAAGAGGGGTTGTCTCACTACATTGATTCATTTTCACTTTGAATTCTGGGGCGTGTTTACTGGCTACCACTAGAAGCCAGGTCTGTAGCCATAGCAACCAGTGCTGGCAGCCTATCAGGATAGATCAAACAGGTCTGTAGCTACAGTGACCTGTGGAGCTGTTGCAGCCCATACAAAAGTGGATATCTCAGAATAGGTAGAATACGGTTAATGGACATATATTGCAAACTGACTTGTTTTTGCAAGCTCTTTAACATAAAAAGCAATAGTGAGACAACCCCTTTAACAGTGGTGCTGGATCTGGTACATGATGGACAACTATAGTACCCAATGGAACCTTTCCTGTAATTTTCTATCGAAATGGAGGCTCCTAGCATAAACTCACAAGTAAACTATAGCAATTCGTATCATTTACAAATTGGTCCGATCTGATATTGGTGTGCAAATCTGCTATGAGCTGACGTTGAGCTTTTATAGTTTAGCTGGCAACTGTCAAATGTAATATTAGGTTAATTTGCATTAGTAAAGTAAGGACTTAAGTCTTAGATTTACCTTTTCTGGACTGTAGGCTCCTGGTCCTGGCTTTTGTGTGGTGTCTCCAGGCAGGGAGTTTCTGGCGGTCATGCTGTAGTTAGGAGGTTTGTATTTATATGTTGATGGATCAACGACACGATAGGTTCCAGGACCGGGTGTCTAAAAACAAGAAAGTTCCACAAAACAAGGTTAACATTGGCCAAGTGAAACCTATGAGCAATGTGTTATTAGGCAGGAAACTCACTCTTTGCAGATCTTCATGGAAGCTCCCAATTTTGCTCCTTCCAGTCATCGAGTAGTTTGGTGCTGATGATCTATTAACAACTCTTGGTCCCAGCACTGATGGAAGCAAGTATGCTGCTGGACCTGGAGAGATACAACATGTCGGCTATGCTGATCTATTCTCACTGTGTGTTGGATCGGAAAAAAACAAAAAATAGAGACAAAAGCGCTTCAGGAGCAATATATACAATATATTAAAACATAGAACAGACACTGGGAATAACCCGATTTAAGTCTCGGTTTTAATAGAATATTTAAAAGATATAAAAACACATACATTGCGTTTCACTAGAGCTCACAGACTCTGCTTCATCAGCTCAATGAATAGGAGATCTCTCTTACCTGCTACACATATTCAAAAAATCTCCTATTCATTGACCTGATGAAGCAGAGCCTGTGAACTCTAAGGCTATGTTCACACGGCTGATTTCAGAACTGATTCACGTCGGATTTCCGAAATCAGTTGCAAATAAGTGTCACTAAGTGTGGCACGTATTTGGCACTGATTTCCCGACGGATTTCATATCCCCATTCAAATATGGGGTGAATCCGTCCAGAAATAAGTGACATGCACATTGTTTTTCCGCACGGATTGCGGCCGCAATCCGGCATGTAAATACGTGTATTCTAAACGACGACACGTATTTCCAATTAAAACCAATATTAAATGGCCAGTTACTTGTTTGTAACTGATTTCACAACGGATTTGCGGCCGTAAATACGGCTGTAAATCCGTTGCGAAATAAGCCGTGTGAACGAACCCTAACAAGACACGTTGTCTGTGTTTTTATATCTGTTAAAACTGGCACTTAAAGGGGTTGTCTCACTATAAGAATTGTTTTTTATGTTAAAGATCTTGCAAAAACAAGTCATTTTAAAATATATGTCCATTAACAGTGTCCTACCTATTCTGAGACATCCCCTCTTGTATGGACTGCATCAGCTTCTCAGGTCGCTATAGCTATAGACCTGTTTGATATCTCCTGATAGGCTGCCAGCACTGGTTGCTATAGCTATAGACCTGGCTTCTACTGCAGCCTAGTAGAAGCTAGTAATCACTCCCCTGAATTCAAAGTGAAATCAAGAAAACAGGACTGAGGTAAGATGAATCAATGTAGTGAGACAACTCCTTTAAATCGGGTTATTGCCGGTTTCTGTTCTATGTTTTAATATATTGTATATATTGGTCCTGAAGCGCTTTTGTCCATATTGTTTTTTTGTGATCTGATATTTTACCGTGTTACCTACTGTTACGGGGAGGAACCGAGCTACTGAAAAAGGACATGGGCTGCTGTGGATACAAGAACTCTTGCATCAAGTGTTATATACTGTACACGCTATAATGAGTTGTACCATTGAGTGCAACTTAACCAGGTGAGCATTTTCTTGTTAACCTGGTCTACACCCGAGTTAATTATCCTACAAAAGTTGCACTTTTGTGTCCTTTTGTCTTCTACAGTAAACATTTGAGGTTCTTACTGTGTGTAGATCACAAGGGGAATCAAAAGTTTATAGACTGAATGAAGTGTGTCAATGTTTATAGTTACTGTCAAAGCAGTAGCCTAGAGGTGCTATAGTCTATGAAGATTCGAGATTATTAGCAATCGATCGAAGTGTGATATTGCTGCTTTTTTTTTTTTTTTTAACATTTTATTCCTTCTGGCCATAGCTGAATCTGTTATATGTCAACCTAGAGACTTTAAGACTAGCCAGAATTTGTTATATTCCCTGATTTCATGTGCTGCAATTTAGACACTGTATTTTTGGCTAGGTCATCCCTACATAAGCTATTACTAATCTGTCATCCACCACTGGGGTTTTTTTTAATATTTTTATGCCAATATGGTTTAGGTTTCTGGATGATACTCTATTAAAGACAAACTAATGGCCATGTTTGTACTCCTTGCCTATATCATTGTGTCAAGACAAATTTCCACCACATTTAATTCCTAAGCTACTGGGTCCCTGTTTCTAAGGTATCAGAATTACTAATGAATGTGAAATTGACCTATCTTAACTCTGCTAATTAGCAGTTTGTGCTCTGGTGCATTAGGGTATGTTCACACAGCATTTTTTGGGCCGTTTTTTAGCACGTTGTACGCAATGGAAAATGGCCCAAAATCAGCCTCAGACAAGGTTTTGAATAATTTCTCACTGAATATAATGTAAAATACGCCTTATCATTCACATGAAGCGTATTTCACAAGTGTAATTGCGAGACGTTTTCTTGGATGTAATTACAGCCGTAAAAATAAGTGACGTCAATTCTTGAGGCGTTTTTCGCTTGTAAAATCCCCATAGTCAACAATGAGGATAGGATTTTTCAAATTACTCTTCAAAATACACCTCTGCTCAGGCGTTTTTTGAAGCTGATTTGGAAGTTTGTAAATTTACACTTCTAAGAATGCTGTGTGAACATACCCTTAGACTTCTAGAGGACTAATTTAGCTTCATGTTCTGCTGTCCTTCATGTTAAATTTTAAATAATCTAAAGAAAGAAACAAGTTAATCGCTGAGGATTCAGTCCTCCAGCAACACTGTATCTCCAACCAGTTTGGCCTACAAAGTATATACTCAAGCTTTCCATTAGGCATACAATAGAACATAAGACAAATATATTGGTGTGCTCCATGTTTACCCGGAGTTTGGTCATTGCTGAAGGTATTGGTTCTTGCTCCTAATGAATAAATTGGAGCGGATCGATAGGCCGACTTGCCAGCACGCTCAGGAGAGTAGCTACCTATATTAAAACAAAAAAAGGAGCTTTTTAACTTTAACAAGACTATAAAACAAAACTATGCATTTTGCTAACTGTTCTCTTCATCTTTTTTGCATATAAACAGATTAATACTAAAACACGATTTCCCTGACAATTTGCATGAGCAAGGTTTAGTTTAGTTTTCAAGTAACCTACACAGTACATAATAAATGTCCAAGCACAGATCCAGCTGCCTAGCTGTATATATAACATACATGAGTAGGTTGAGCACAATAGATTTTGCTTAACAGATTGCCTCCACAGCAGGGATATGCAACTTTCTTTTTTTTTTTTCATTCATGGGGCACATTGCCAGATTGTGCTACACAAAGTACCCAGAGCAAAGATTTGTTGTCAAGTTGTTTTCATGGGGCCACATCTGGTTAAGAAGGTTTATCCCTTTTTAAAAAACAAAATAATGCCTTACATAATCCATATAATTTAATAGTGCATTCAGTAGGTAAAGACTTTCATCACAACCTTCTGCAAACAGATGAGATGCATTGTTGCTGTTATATAGATGTTGTACTGTATTGTAAAATGGAAACGTAAAATCATTTTTAATGTTTAAAGGAAACCTGTCACATAGATTTTGCCCCCCTTGCTGAGGACAGCACAAGCTAGTGACAGACATGCTGTTTCCAGCGCTGTGTCCCTTATTCTGTAAGATGCTGTAGTTTTAGAGCATTTAAAGGGAACCTGTCACATAGATTATGCCCCCCCCTTACTGGGGGCAGCACAACCTAGTGACAGACCTGCTGTTTCCTGTGCCGTGTCCCTTATTTTGTAAGATGCTGTAATTTCCGTGTATTTAATGCTCAAATCTGCAGTTTTCAGCCAGAAGTCATTCAAAGAGTCGTTTTTTTTCAAGCCCCGCCCACCTGAAGCTAGCCCCGCCCACCTCAACTTGAGCAGGGGCTAGCCTTTGATGGGCCACAGCGCTGGGAACAGCATGTCTGACACTAGCTTGTGCTGTCCTCAGCCAAGGGGGCATAATCTATGTGACAGGTTCGCTTTAATGCTCAAATCTTATTCATGTGCAGGTGTTAGCCCCGCCCACCAAAGACTAGCCCCCTCCACCTGACAGTTATTCACATGTTTCTACCTATTCAAAGTAATAGCCAAAAAAGAAAAAAGACAAGGGGGCGCACAATAGTGAAATAAGTCTCAAATATATTAATAAAAAAGGTGGAGATTCTCACCTGAAGTGGTTGTGCTCGTATTGTAGAGGCACAACAATCATAAACATGTATTTGATTTAATCCTTCTCTCGGCAACCACGGTTCTTTCCAGCGATCCTAGACTGCTGGATAGGAAGCATGCAACAAACAAAAATGGCGAACCGGCGCACGTGGATGCGTTCATCATTGGCGTAAATGCCAATGATGAAGGCTGGTATATAGAAAACTTCTGAATTTTATTTCTAAAACAGCAAGGATATTATCCTAAACTGATTAAAAACATACATAGACCTAACGCGTTTCGCGCTCCAACTTAGCGCTTCATCAGAGGTAATATAAAACTTTTTTCCACATCTCATTTATAACACAAAGTATGTCCCAATAGGTTCTTGATTACATCAATCACTTCATTAACAACGAAATCTCATTGGATCAGAAAACTGTCAATCAAAGGCATCATAAAATTAATTCTCCAGGAGCTAAAAGAAAACAAAATAAAAAAAAATAAAAAAAAGACAACAACAACAAACACTACTACTTTGACTATGCCACCTCCTAGAGGATCACCACACCCATCCCCCGATGAGTGCAGTAGTCACAGCATGACTGTTGCATAATCTAAAAAACAACAAGGTCTCTTGTTACCTATCGCCAAATAAGGGGAACGGCCATGGGAAGTAAAGTAGCCCCCCAATATGCAAATTTGTTTATGGGGGCCTTTGACGAGTCACATATCTATAGACAATCTCATTTCATGCAATACAAAACGTATATAAAAGATTCATAGACGATTTTTTCTTCATTGGTCGGGACCTGTTAACATTATTCCACATTTTAAATTGCTCATTTAAATAATAATGTATGGGCATTTCTTTTACAGCTAAGTATATTTACTGAGCATATTGAATTTTGGATCTAAAAATATCTATCAGAAATGGGAAATTATTCACCGCCACACATTTTAACAGGTGGATAGTAATTCTTATAAAAATTTTTTGATGCGCATCATCGCCCGGGGTTTTTAACTAACATCCCGTATGGGCAGTTTAAAGGCTAAGAAAAAACTGCACAGAGGGCGCAGAGTTGCAGAGCAAGTGGAATTCATAAAAAAGAATTTCAGGAAAAAAAGTTATCCAAGCAACTTCTCAAAGATGCGGTAATAAAAACAACGAAACTAACCCAAAAGAATGTCTTGCAAATAAGAGTTTAAAATTACAGAAAAAAGTGTTGATCCTAAATCAAATATGCTAATCTATCATACATGAAAAAACTTTAGACTCTCGGTTCACATAATTTGATCAAAAGATGTTTAAGCTGCCCACGACTTTCAAAGTGATCTCAAAATCGGGGAGTCCTATCCTATCTTTACCTCTCAATCGAGCCCAATCAGGCCTCTCGCTGGGTCAAACCGACCTCCATTATTCAGAGAGAAAAAATAAACACCCCAAACCCGCAAGCTGCCCTTCTTATGACAGCCTGTGAGAGTGGGCGGGGACGAAAACCCAAAATGGGAAACACCCCTTCCTTCCCATATAGGTTAAAATCAATGTACACCAAGTATAACGTTGGTTCTGCACACAAAAACATTTCTGAAAAACTATGCAAACCTGGGTGCCACTGGCAGGGCTGCGGCACACATGTAATTATAAAATGTACACACACAGAACCGCCACCAGCGCAAAATTTCTGCAAAAAGGGCAATACACTACGTCGAAATCCCTAAAGAAGCATTTATGCTATCTATCATACATGAAAAAACTTTGAGACTCTCGGTTTACATATCATGATCAGAACATGTTTAAGCTGCCCACGACTTCAACGTGGTCTCAAATCGGGCAGTCCTATCCGATCTTTACCTCCAATCGAGCCAATCAGGCCTCTCACACGGGTCACCGACCTCCAATTTAATCAGAGAAGAAAAAAAAAAAAAACACCCAACCTGCAAAGCTGCCCTTCTTTTGACCGCCTGTGAGCGGGGGCGGGGACAGAAAATCAAAAAGGAAGCACCCCTTCCTTTCCATATTTTTAAAATCAAGTACACCCAAATTAACGATGTTTCTGCACCAAAAAAAATTTTCTGAAAAAACGTATGCAAACCGGGGCCACTGGGGGGCGCGGGACACATGTAATTAAAAACAACACACAAGACCGCCACCAGCGGACTTTTTGCAAAAAGGGGAATACCTACTCGAAATCCCCAAAAAAGCATTTATGCTATTATATACATGAAAAAAATTTGAGACTCTCGGTTCCCAATCTGTCAGAAAGTTTAAAACGCCCACGCTTCAACGTGGTTCAAATCGGGCATCCTTCCATCTTTACTCTCAAATCGAGCATCAAAGGGCCCCTCACTGGGTCACCGAAACCCCCATTATTCCCGAAAAAAAATAAAAAAACACCCAACCTGCAAAATGCCCTTTTATGACGCCTGTGGGGGGGGCGGGGGGCAGAAACACAAAATGGAACCCCTTTTCCCTTCCCAAAAGGGTTAAAAAACAATGCACACCAAATATAAAATATTTTTTCTCCCAAAAAAAAACATTTCGAAAAAACTTATGCAAACCTGGGGGCCAGGCGGGCTGTGGCACACATGTAACGAGAGGCCTGTTTTGGGTCGATTGAGAGAAAAAATGGATGGGCGCCCCCTTTTGAATCCAAAAAAAAAAAGTCGGGGGGCCTTAAACATCTTTTGATCAAAATATGTGAACCAAACTCAAAGTTTTTTCATGATAAATACATAAATGCTTCTTTAGGGATTTCCACGTATGTTTTTGGGCCCTTTTTGCAGTATTTCCCGCTGGTGGGGTCGGTTGTAAAGTAAATTACATTGTCCGCAGCCCCCCAGTGGCACCCAGTTTGCATACGTTTTTCAAAAAATTTTTTTTGTGTGGAAAAACATACTTTATTTTGGGTGAATTGTTTTTTAACCTATAGGGGAAGGAAAGGGGGTTGTTTTCCTTTTTGGGTTTCTCCCCCGCCCACCCCAAAGGGCTGCATAAGAAGGGCAGTTTGCAGGTTTGGGTTGTTTTTATTTTTTCTCTCTAAAAAAGGAGGTGGGTTGACCCAGCAGAGCCTGTTGGCCGATTGAGAAAAAGATAGGATAGGCTCCCCTTTTGAGATCAGGGGTCGGGCAATTTAAAAACATTTTTTGATCAAAAATATGTGAACCGAGAGTCTCAAAATTTTTTTCATGTATGATAGATAGCATAAATGCTTTTTTGGGGTTTCCCACTAGTGTATTTTTCTAAAATAAATATGCATCATTACGCAGTTAAAAATCGCTAAAAAAAAATTTCGAAAACTGTGTTAAATATTGGTACCTCAAAAAAGGACCCATTCTGGGCCCCATAACACCTGAAAGCCAAAACCCTTTTATTTTAGAAGGGCTCCCAGTTTAAAAAATATTATAGCTCCTAGTAGGATTTACAATCCGCAGAGAAATAGTAAAACATCTTCTGGTTCTGTGGGGAGTCACGCATGTGGATCACCAAGGTGTCTTTGTTGTAACATGATTTGTAGCACTAATCAAATTACATCAGTATTTACCAACACTACATTTCCTATAAAATATCATCTTAAGTGTTATTATTATTATTATTATTATTATTATTAACATTTATTTTAAAGCGCCATTGATTCCATGGCGCTGTACATTTGAGCGGGGTCACATACATGATATGTCAAGTGAGTACAATAATAATGAATGACTTATAACTGGTACAGAGGGAGTGAGGACCCTGCCCACGAAGGCTTACAATCTACAAGGAGGAGGGAAGAGACAGGAGGAGAGGGGCAGACATGTTTGTGGGTAGTACAGTGGCAGCAGGGTTATTGTAGGAGATAGGCAAACCTGAAGAAATGGGTTTTCAGGTTGCTTTGAAGCTGGTGAGAGTGGCAGAGAGTCTGATGTGTTGGGGCAGTGAGTTCCAGAGTGTGGGGAAGCGGGAGAAGTCTTGGAGACGGTTATTTGAGGAGCTGATAAGAGGAGAACAGAGAAGAAGGTCCTGTGAGGAGCGGAGATTGCGTGAGGGGACATATCTGGAGATTAGGGCAGAGATGTATGGAGGGGAGAGGTTATGGAGAGCCTTGTAGGTCATGGTTAGTAGCTTGAAATGAATTCGCTGAGCTATTGGTAGCCAGTGAAGGGATTGACGGAGGGGAGAGGCAGAGGAGTAGCGAGGAGAGAGGTGTAAGAATTCATTCGTAATTTATGTTCTAGAATGTGTGTGCCGACAGCAGTATGTTGGTAGAACCACCTGCCCACTTCACGTCAGGCTAAATGGCCATCGTGCCTGTGTAAAGAGGGGAGATATTAAACAGAGTGTGGCTCGCCACTGCAAGGAATTCCACCAACAAGATTTTACTGTTCTAAAAATAACCCCGATAGATTTTATTCCTGAAGATGGTCCAAATAGATTCCAAACACTCAAAAAAACGCGAGATGTTTTGGATCTATAGATTCCAAACATTATATCCTAGAGGTTTGAATGATGAGACTGAATTAATACGTTGAATATAATAAAAACGTCAATATCTGGTATATACGAAATTTTGGTAGAATGATTCATCGCATCATTCATATAATGAAAGTCTTTTATGGTTTGGTAGACACAGTAAATTAAAGTCCTTTACGGTTTGAATTTCCATCACAACCAAGTTAGATAGAATTCTTATACGATTGGTTTATTTAAAATCGACGCTTTTTTTTTTTTTCTCCTATTGGACATTGACCAGGTTTAAATATACCGCTTTCTTTCTATTCGTTCTTAGTTTGACCGGTACTTTTGAATCTTGAAAACATGGGGTTACTCCAGGATAAAGATTTTTAAATTCTATTTTATGATTTGTTGATAAATAGATGCACTCTGAACACGTGTCACATATTTCATTATATAGAGTTCTTTTATTTAACTAAGTTACATAGGATTAATAACAAAAAATATGAGACTAGAATGTATATGGGAAATGTATGATGTTTTCATGGTTTCCTTTTTTTTTTCTTTTTTTTTTTTTTGTGTCTCATCTTGGAGGATTATTGCACCCACCTCCTGATATCCTCTGTGCTGCTGAGAGACCTTGTTGTTTTTTAGATTATGCAACAGTCATGCTGTGACTACTGCACTCATCGGGGATGGGTGTGGTGATCCTCTAGGAGGTGGCATAGTCAAAGTAGTAGTGTTTGGTGTTGTTGTTTTTTTTTTGTTTTCTTTTAGCTCCTGGAGAGTTAATTTTATTATGCCTTTGATTGACAGTTTTCTGATCCAATGAGATTGCGTTGTTAATGAAGTGATTGATGTAATCAAGAACCTATTGGGACATAGTTTGTGTTATAAATGGGATGTGGAAAAAAGTTTTATATTACCTCTGATGAAGCGCTAAGTTGGAGTGCGAAACGCGTTAGATCTATGTATGTTTTTAATCAGTTTGGGATAATATCCTTGCTGTTTTAGAAATAAAATTCAGAAGTTTTCTATATACCAGCCTTCATCATTGGCATTTACTTATAATCCATGTGCGCCGGTTCGCCATTTTTGTTTTTTGCAGTATTCAAAGTAATAGGTTTATCAGTTGAGGTGGGCGGGGCTAGCCTCAGATGGGCGTGGTTTGAAAAAACTGACTCTTCAAATGACTCTTCTGGCTGAAAACTGTAGATTTGAGCATTAAATACTCGAAAACTGCTGCATCTTACAGAATAAGGGACACAGTGCTGGAAACAGCAGGTCTGACACTAGCCTGTGCTATCCTCAGCAAGGGGGGCATAATCTATGTGACAGGTTCTCTTTAAGATTTGTTTGCTGATGATGCTTTTACTGCTGACGCATAATCAGTAAAGATAACAAACACTCAGTGGACATTTAACCTTCAAATGCTGCCCTATCTGCACATCTGTAGTCTGCACAGGTCATTTTTTTTTCTGCTCGTTTTCTGGCTCAGCAAATTTAGAAACTTGTTGCTACATACACCGGCGTTTAGAGTTTTGTCATCGGTATCCCATACAATGAATTATATGGGTCAACGGCAAAAAAATGAGAACCGACCGTGTTTTTTGCAAATACAATGACAAAAAAACGCGGTCGTGCATCGTAAAAAAACGGTCGACTTTCCAACGGTTTTTGTCCGATGCTGTGTGAATCTAGCCATAGCAGTACAAATGTGACTATACCATTTGCGCACCGTTTTTTTCCTGAAAAATATTTTCTGGTCAATTAATGAACACCCAAACATAATGTTAAAATAACACGTATGAACATAAGCTAGGGGCATAGTCCTACGTGGTAGATTTGAGATTTTCTACCAGTAAAATCAATTTTATTCATCTGAAGCGCTTTAACAGACAGGCCTAACTCAGATAAATGGGATTGCTGCAAAAATTAAAACATGCCAAATGTGGACTCCTTAGGCTCAGTTCACACGGCTTATTCAAGCCGTAATTGCGGAACGGATCCCGCCCGCAATACGGCTTGAATAAGGGGCGGGGCGGGGGTGCTGCCCGCTCCCGGCCCCATAGACAATGAATTATTTACGGCGCGTACACGCCGTAAATAATGTGCATGTCACTTTCTCCCCGCCCGGCGTATTCGCCGAGCGGGGAGTAGCGACGGACTCCACAGTTCTCTATGAGAGCAGTGTATTACCGTAATGCCTGGGACGGATGGGAGCCGTACTGAAGTGCAAATCCGGCGCGCAGTACGGCTCCAATCCGCGGCCAAATAAGCCGTGTGAACGAGGCCTTAAAGGGAATCTGTCTTCATTTCTTTACCAAATAAAACAAGGCACTGATCCATATTCTTTTCTTCTTAGCCATTTTTATTTTCTGATTGTAGATTTTTACATTTTTGTCTGTATATGACTATGGGAAAAGCTATCTTGTTTGTGAGGCCTTAAAAAACATTCAGATAGATGCTTTACAACAGGATCGTGTTATAGTAGAGTTAACTCTACACGCAATGTGTCCTATTGTTCCGGGAAGGAAGAGGAGCTGTGACTATCTGCCATTGTGAACGATGGATCCTGTATTATCCATACATATTGCGGTCACTTTTTAGTGTAATCCTGCCTGCGCTAATAATGAGGAGACCGCTATAAAGTTTTCTCTACAAAACAGAAAGGGCGACATGTATGAATTCGAATGCGTACTTTTTTTTACTTGGCGCCGACACCATAGTTCTAAATAGATACAGAAGAGTTCTACACTCTACATACGACAATATGAAGATTTTTGGCGCATTACATAGAGCTTAATGCGCCAAACTTTGTATGGGCATAGAGTGTTTTGCGCCAAACTTGGCGAATTATGCTATATGTAATGCGCCAAAAATCCGTCGTATTCTACACTCTCAGAATCTCGTAATCCGAGCATTGAAACATTAAGAGAGCGACATGTATGAATTCAAATGCATACTTTTTTTTACTTGTTCTAAATAGATATAGAAGAGTGTAGATTACGACAGATTTTTGGCGCAATACATAGAACTTAGTGCGCCAATTTTGATGCATTAAGCCAGGGGTGTCAAACTGCAGCCCTCCAGCTGTTGGGAAACTACAACTCCCACATCCCACTAGTTAAAGATTATACAAAATGCATGATGGAGTTGTAAATTTTCCAACAGCTGAAGGCCGCATTTGACACCTGTGCATTTAAACTTCTATGCCCATACAAATTTGGCGCATTAAGCTCTATGTAAGCGCCAAAAAACTGTCGTATTCTACACTCTCTAAAATCTATTTAGACTTCTCGGCGCCAATAAAAAAAAGTACGCATTCGAATCATACATTCGCCACAAAGTTCTGAAATATTATTACCCTATGCAAAGTGAAAACTGCATGATAATGAAAATTAAAAAAGAAAGTCAACCAAAAATTCTTACAAAATGTGTTTAACACAAAATAATGAGTATAACAATAGGTTATTTTCTGAATACACATTCCTTTTAAGTGTATAGTGTTATTCTTTCTGACACAGGTCAGGGAATATGTAAGCTCTATGTACATGTCAATTTAAATTCATGTTGCTGGCATTTGGATCGTGGTTAAAGGGGTTTTGCCACGAAGTAAAATTGACGTGGGAATCTTACAAATGAAATAACAAACATTTTCACCATTCATTATTATTTAATATTTTGTACCATTTTTGTTTTAGCTGCTCCATTAGTGATCCATTGTATACAACTCGTCTCCAGCGGTTACGACCAGGGCTGAGAGCTCCTCAGTCCTGGACAGACATGCTCAGATATCACCTCTCCTCTCAGGCAGCTACTGTGTGTTCAAACCCCGGGTGCTGTCATTCTATTCCCGTCCTCTGTACTCCTTAGTAATTAGTCAAACAGTGCAAATAAATAAAAAAGAAACCTCAATGAGGTCTGTGCATTGATAAAGAGAAAAAAAAACACAGGTTTTGTTCCTGCAGGGATTCAAACCTAGGACCCTTGTGCCTGGAGGCACAAACTTTACCTCTCAGCTACTCACAGTGCTTTACATAACCAGACCTTTCTTTGACTACAGAGAGGAAAGTCCTGGTGATGTCATCCTGCTGGGTCACATGATATGCAATTCAAACAAATCACACATGCCCCCTTCTGAGCACACAGAGCTGAAGAGCTGTATACAGGAGATATGAAAGGAGATCGTGGCAAAACCCCTTTAATGCACATTACCATACAAACACTGACTCTCATTGAAATTAGTGAATATTTGTCTTAGAATCTGCACCTGGTCCTGGAGTCCTGAAGGAATTTAGATCCTTAGGTCTGCCATAAATAGAATAGGCAGGCGTGCCATCTTTTCCCTTAATGGTGATGTTAGCTGGGACCAAGTACCCCGGTCCTGGAGAGCAGCTATCATAAAATTTGAATCGACGGCTACCAAAGCTGAATGCAGGTGCTCGATATGTAGATGGATCATGGTGAATAAAACCTGTAGAATAAAAAAGGACACATTCTGAAAAAAAGGGTCAAGCTGAGAAAATTAACAACATCCCAAACACTGCCTATCGATGGCAGATGTAATTAATGGAAGATCTAGGACATTATTATGAATATTTTACTTGTAAAAATATATGTGTAATTGAAGTGCAGGCAGTGATTGGTGGTCCAGTAACTCTCTACATGACAGTGCGCTACTACATGTTCTGTACTGTTCTTTACATGTGCCAGGATGAGTGCCTCCTTGGGACAACAGGTGAAGGCCCCTTTTTTTTTTGGTATGTTGTGTATGGCCCAAGTACATGACCCAAAGAAGCTCCGGTCCTTAACCTAGAAAGTGATTTCCAGCAGCTTTTTCTGACGTTAGATGTAAGAACTTGTTTTATCTGGATTAGTTATCTTTTTTGTTTTCTTCCATCTTTATATATACCATTATGTTGGGTGACATTTTTAGGCCGCTGAACCAATTACCAGTTTTCCCTTGAATTATGGTCTCAACATAAAATGGTTTCAACATACAATGGTCATCCTGAAACCAATTAACATTGTATGTTGAGGGAGCACTGTATAGTATTTGGTAATTATTATAGCTTAGTATTTTAATATGTCCCAAGCAACTCTCACCATACAATGATATATAGGGACATGGTTAATCAAATGCCAATGTTCGTCCCTTCCAGGTAATACAAATCTACAATGGGCTTCCCTTCTTCATAAGCACTGAAACCTCCATCACACAGGAAAGGGGGAAACCAAAGTAAAGATTAAATACACTTTTAAAAAATGATCTCCCCCCCTTGATTTTAAAATGGAACAGAAACCCATTTTCATAAACCCTATTAGAGAATTCACAGTTAATATAGAGAGTCCTCTTTCGGGACCCTTTATGCCTTCCAAATGGAAAGAATTGAAAAAGACATCTCTCATTCTGGAGGACTTGCCCTATCCTGCATTACGCTTGATATGAATAGGTACTGAGTAATGCTTCACGTTCCCTGTGGTGCTGCTGCAGGAAGATTGAACACTTAGGGCGCCTCCCCACGGCACAGGACAAATACCAGTCGGTTTATCCGGTATATGTCCGCTTTTTGTGCCGTGCACACGGCCATGGGGTGACGGCTTTTCTCCACGATTAGGGAAAAAAAGCCCTCCCCCTTTCCCATTCATTTTAAAATTTCCGTCCAAAAAACCAACGAGAATAAACAATAAAAGTTTTTCGGGCCGCGGGGGTTTAAAAAAACCGTGGGGGGAAAACCCCTTGCAGTGGGGACTGTGAAAGGGTTTTCCAAAGGGGCCCGTGTGGAAAAGTTTGGGGAGGGTTTTTTAGACAGTTTGAAAAACCGAAAACCCGGGCCGTGGGGAAAAGCCTTACTACCGGGTTTTTCCCACAGGTTACAGCGGGTCATTTGAATGTCTGCAAAGGCGCTTTGGCTAGTGCACACGGCAGAGACAAAATATCATTGGTTCGATCAGAATCGACCATATCTAAAAACCGGTTTTTTTTTTTTTGTACTGGTCTTTGTCCCATTTTTTTGCCGCGGTTTTTGGATTTCAGTCGCCCCATGCAATTGAACAGTACAAATAATCCACTGCTTTGAAGTGAAATATGGCAGATTATAAAACAAGTTCTAAGTTTTTGGGGGTTTTTTTTCAAAATTTTTAATTGGTATCCCAAACCCACAAAAAATACAAATTGTAAATGCATGTATTACAATAGATACAAAGATAAATTTACAGAGTCATACAAACAGTCTCTCCTTGTTGATCCCAAAAAAGATCAAAAAAATCAAAAAAAAGGATTTGTACATTTCACCCCAAGAACAAAAGAAACCCCACAAACCCCACCCCCCCCCCCTCTTGGTTAACTAAACCCAAACCAGGGACAAACGACTTGTCCTGAATCTACACACCATGTAATATAGAGTTTGTGTTCAGTTCACCACTCCTGGGCCAGACCTCCTGCCGAAGATAGCTAACCGCACTTTTTTATTTAAAAGTCAAATTTAGGGTGCTTTTAAAAAAACTTTGGGTCTTTTTGGCCTCGTTCACACGCTTATTTTCCCGCGTATTTTCCGAGGGTTTTCGATCGTCAACCGTCGGGAAATCCCTCCCAAATAAAATCACAGCCTATTTTTTTTATTGATTTCAATAGAAAAAAACGGTCGTCGTTCACCCCCGACGCGTTTTCCGGCCGGATTGCCGCCGCGGATTTAGACGGCAATCCACGGAAAAACAATGTTATTCAATTATTCCGGGCGGATTCACCACCACAATGATTGAAAAGGGGAAATCCGTGGGGAAAACAGTTTCAAATAGTGCCCCTTGTGACACTTATTTGCAATGATTTTCAATGATTTCAAACATTTAAAGTCGGCAATCCATGTAAAAAATTTTTGAAATAAGCCGTGTGAAGAGGGTTAGGAGGGCTCGACCCCCGCTTATGCGTCTGCACCCCAGACATGAATATGTGTATGTTCCCGATCATGAAGTATTGGCCCCGTTCTAAATTTTTTTACCTGATTTTGGGATTTGAAATCTGACCTCAGAAAATCTGAGCTCTAACTACAGCTCAGATTTTCTATTGAGGTTTCTGGGGATGGTTCACAGTCAGATTTTTGCGGATTCTAAATACAGAATCCGCTTTAAAATCCAACAGTAAATCACAGTTGTGTAGACGTAACCTATGTGACCAGTTTATTGGTAAGGGACAATTCTAACAAGTAGGGACTGTCCAAAACAGAGATGCATTAGTAGTGTTGCACTTTTGTTTCTTATGGGTCGTCGGTACCCCCAGATCTTTTTTTAGGGGATCCTAAGTAACCCAAAAAAAAGAGGCCCTGAACAGGAACAAAACATGGTGTGAACCCAGTCTATAGATCTTTTATTACACATCTTATTAATAAAAATGTGTTTCTGGATATAGATTAATAATACACTTCAGGATCGACCTTATTTCCGGGCAATGAAATTTTTTGGGTCCTGGCTGCGTATAAAGCGAAATTGGCCCCCGTGGTCTTTTCGGTTTCCAAGGGGCCAAATTTTGTACCTCAAAGTCATGGTTACAAATTGGCTGCAACCGACACGGGATGGAGTACAACTGTAAAATAAATTAATTTGATTTCATACATAAATGCACACAAAGTTAAAATTTTAAACCTTTTTTCACACACATTAGAGGGAAAACCTTTACATACAATAAAAAAACACACATCTGCTTTTTTTTCTCACCAAATTTTAGGATTACAAAAAAATTTTAAATTTTGCCAAATGCCAGAAAATTTTAGAGAGAAAAAATTTTTAAAAATGTCTGATTTCATCAGATATGAAAAAACTGCATATGTGTCTTTTTATATATGTAAATTTTTTATATAGGTAAACTCTGGTTTAAACATATAAACACACACACAAAAATATATTTTAAATATAAAAATTTAAATAAATATATAATTTTTAATAAAATAAAAATATATATATATATAAAACACACACCATATCAAATCAAAATATTGCTATTAACATTATTTCAAAAAAAACAACAAAAACAACAAATAAAACAGAAAGGGTGCGTTCCATAGTGACCACTCCAGGCGAAACTCATCTTTTAACCTTTCAGGGCCCCATACAGCCAAATCAAATGGGCCCCCCAAACCCCCAATCTCAACAATATCACAAAGACCAGTCGTGTCAGAGCATGAAAAAAAAAAAAGCCCGGAGCCTTATCCCAGCTTTTTCACCGAAACAATGTAACCCAAGTTACCAGGAAATCTGAGGTTTTTCTAAAACAAACTATTTACCACGTTTACTGGGAAAGCCAAAAAGGGGCTAAACAACACGGGTCAACACAAAGAGAACAGCGCAAATTTAAGCCCACAAAAGCTTTCATGGCTGAGTGTTCGACACAGAAAAAAAGCATCTCTAGTTATTAACATATCCATTCCCAAAGTTAAAAATAGCAATAAGGCCATCCTTCCCATCGGCCCCTGTTTACATTTTACACCCTCGCATTGTTCGCTATAGGGTTTCTGTCTAACCATGCTATTTATCGACATTTCTTGTCACATGGCATTGTAGCTGATTTTTGGTTTTTTTTAACAGGCCTTGAAAAAAGCATTTTTTGTTTCTTTAAAAATTCCCCTTTTTAAAGCTACAAAATATGTCCACAAACATTTTGCATCTAAAATGAAAAGTCAAGCTGTAAAAGGTCTAACATGTTGTGTCTACAGCTCCGAGGCAGAAATATGGATCTTCATGGTAACAGACAACAAATAGACTTAAAAGGGTTGTCTCACTACATTGATTCATCTCACCTCAGTCCTGTGTTTTTGGTTTCATTTTGAAATCAGGGTGTGTTACTGGCTTTCACTAGCTCAGTAGAAGCCAGGTCTATAGCTATAGCAACCCTGCTGGCACCCTAATCAGGAGAGATCAAACAGGTCTGTAGCTATAGTGACCTGAGGAGCTTATGTAGCCCATACAAGAGGGGATATCTAGGAATAGGTAGAACACTGTTACCAGACACATATTGCAAAGTGACTTGTTTTTGCAAGATCTTTAACACAAAAGGCAATGCTTGTAGTGAGACAACCCCTTTAAAGGGGTGTTTCCACCTCACACTTTAATGGCATATCAACAGGATGTGATAGATGTGAATCCCACATCCGGTCCCCAACCTATCGCAGCAACTGCTTCCGAGAATGGAGAGTTGGCTTCGCTTACGCACGTCTCTTCATTTTGTTCTATGGCAGTTCCGAGTACAACTGAACCACCCTTTTAATGTAATATCATTTTGCTGTCATACTTGAGATTATCCAGGACTGGGAGAAGGTATTCTGGTGCCCTAGGCAAATGAGGCAGATAGGGTCCACCCTTAATGCAAAAATTCAGCACCATCAATAACTCCTGGCACCCCCTTCCAGCCTGGGATGGTGGCACCATACACAGTTGCCTACCTTACCTTCCTGTCATCCTGGCCCTGATTCCATCTGTCTCCTAATGGATGTATTATTAGCTGCAATGGTGGAATGTATTGGTGAGTATATCTTTCAGAAACTTGTTAGCCAGGGAGGTAGACCATTTTGTTAGTCAAGTCATTAGCCCAATGTTGGTCAATACTAGAGAAATAGGACTACACGATACAGCTTTGCCTACACACTCACCACGTAGCAAAACGAAGAAGAAAGCATTCAGCCAAAGACCATTCCTTTACTACCTGGTGGTGGTAGAGGTAGACCTGTCAGTAAAGATGAGCGTTTTTTTGTGTCTTTTTAATGTGTTTTTTTATGAATTTTTTTTGTGCAGAAATGTCCAGCATTAACTGCTGTGCCTTTCTGCACAAAAAACGCATCCGAAAACATATCAAAAATGCTCCGTGTGAAAGCACCCTCAAGATTGTAACTCAAGTTCGATATCATTCAACTGGATACCAGCAATGTTCATATACTTGCTACTCATTACACAGCAGATGGGAGCAGACAGCGGAAAAATTAGGGCACTATCCAAAAATTCTTTATACAGCAGTAGGCAAGAAAGAGTCTTGCCATATATAGTAAATGTAACATTTATACACACTCTATTAACACTGGACTAGAGGGTTTCCTTTTAAATGGCTCCCAAAATACCATTAGGACTTTAATGTTCAGGGGTGGTAGCTTGGGTGAGGAGGCCTCTGCCACATAAAAGAACAATCCTATTAAGGTATGTTCACACAGAGTTATATATTAAAAGGGTTGTCTCACTACATTGATTCATTTTACCTCAGTCCTGTTTTCTTAGTTTCATTTTGAATTCAGGGGCGCGTTTTCCCGGGTTTCTACTAGGCTGCAGTAGAAGCCAGGTCTGTAGCTATAGCAACCAGTGCTGGCAGCCTATCGGGAAAGAAACAGGTCTGTAGCTATAGTGACCTAGGAGCGGTGCAGCCCATACAAGAGGGGATATCTAGGAATAGGTAGGACACTGTTAATGGACACATATTACAAAGTGACTTGCAAGGTCTTTAACATAAAAAGCAATCCTTGTAGTGATACAACCCCTTTAAAGAATTATCGGTACCAGGTGGGGAAGAGTGGTGCTAATGGAAAGGGTACTTGAAACCTCAAACATATAATATTACAAATGTAATGTAATATCACACCCAGTTATATTCTGCATAGTAGAATCAGTATGAAAGCTGCAGGTAGTCCATATCCCATGGTATTCAATGGGAATCTGCAGCATAATTCACACTGTGAACTGGGAAAACAATGTGCACAGTAGTTTATAGTGTGAATTATGATATAGATTTTTTCCAACATAGATTTCAAATCGAAGAAAGGGTAATACTGTATCTTCTTCAGTGTGGAGTCCCACCAGATTTCATGTTGGGTTCCCTAAACGCAGGCTAGCCCTATTAAATGAGGCTAACCTGTGTCCACCCCCGTGGCACAAACCTGAAAGCACACCCCAGATTTCTGCCATGGATTCCATAACATATTTTTCCTACAGACAACTCCATCATGTGAACAGACCCCAATGATGTGTTTACATGTAGCAGAAATGTATGTAACAGAAAATCTGTTCCACACATCTAAGGTCATGTTTTCATATTCTGTTATAGAATCTGACCAGTATTTTACAACCGGTTTTCGTTTTTTAACCATGTTTTTTGCGGTCGGATTTCGGCTGGCCCAATGACATTGAACTGTACTATAATTCGCCGTTTTCAAGTGAAATACAACGGATTATAGAAAACGGTCTAAGATTTTTGAATGGATTTTGGATTTGAAATCCGACCTCAGAAAATTCAATCTTTGTAGACTAACATATGCTATTCAGTTCTGGGCCCCAGTTTATAGAAGAGATGTAATGGAGCTAGAGAGAGTACAAAAACGAGCAACCAAACTTATAAGGGGAATGGAGCATCTTAGTTATGAGGAGAGGTAGTAGAATTAAACTTATTTAGTCTTGAGAAAAGACGCTGTGGGGGACATGATTAATTTATATAAATATATAAATGGTCCCTACATAAAGTAGGGGTAAAAATTATTTAAAAGAAGCCCCCTCAAAAGCAAGGGGAATTTCCCTTCACAAAAAATAGGATTCAATCCCAAGGAAAGACGTTCTTCACTGTAAAACTGGAATCGGGGAATAGCCGCCTGGGGACTGGTCACAGCGGGAACTGTAAGAGTTTCCCAAGAAAGGCTTAGATAACACCTCAAACTAAAAAAAATTTAATGCTATGTAGCTAAGTAAAATTTGATCCTGCTGTGGAGGCTCTGGGGCAAAAAAAGGGGGGCTACCAGAAAGCAATTGTTTCTGCCTTGGGGTTTTTCCAGGGTTTTTAACCAGGGGGAGCGGGTTTAAATGTCCTGCCCTCTCCCCTCACCCACATTTTCCCCACCCTTGGTTAAACTGATGGACACTTTCCCTTTTTTAAACCGTACAACAGTAACTATGTAATAACTTGATTAATTGACGCTTTGGGGAAAATTTACAGTGGGATTTTTGGGGGAAAAAATACCGAACCACCTAAAAACCTGACAAAAAATCACTGCTGTAAAGACGTACCTACAGTTTTTTTTTTCGCCTTGCAAGGGATTCCTCAAGCTCCATTCAAAGAACGAAATGGCAGAAAAATCAGCATAGAATGATGAAACAAGAGATGCATGTGAATTTACTCTTAATCTGTCTTCACATGCCATAAAATGACACTGAAATACATGTTATTTTGGGAAAAACCCCTTTAAAAAAATTCCCCTTTTTTTTTCTATGAGAAATTTTACAGAATTTTAAATTTTCTGATGACCATTAAATTTTCCAAAAAGCAGAAAAGAATTTGGGTTTTTGTAAGCCCACTTTTTCAATGAACTCATGTATGAAAACTGTCTGGTGTAAGGTAAAGGTGTGTCACACAGTTTAAATTGTGGGGTGTACTTATGGCACACACTTCACGTGAGAGTTCAAGGTAGTCCGCGATGATCGGCGCATACTCCCGCGACGTGGGGGGGAGAGAGGGGCGGCAGTCCGCCGGCCCTATAGACACGCATTACTCATGTCTATGACATGTCACTTATCTCCCCGCACGTACAATACGAATATTGTACCCCCGAGGAAAAGAGGGTGAAATCCATAGTTTTCACTATGAGAACTGTGGATACCGTAATGAATTGGTGACGGATTCCACTCGTAATATAGTGGCAGTACACGGCGCAAAGCAACGTGGCTAAAATGCGCCCAAAATAAGCGTTGTTGAACATACCCTAAGACATTCGTTGTTGCCCTTAGCAAGCAATCGCAGCTCCTCTTTCATTTCATATAGTGCTCTGAAAAAATGAAAGGGGAGCGCTGATTGGTTGCTATGGGCAACAGAGAAAGTCTTAGGGTATGTTATAGACAGCGTTTTTTTCGTCCGTGTAACATATGCTTTTGAGCTGTGTGTATGGATCTGTCTGTCGGCCCCCAAACGGACCCAAACACACAGCTCACAAATAGCAATGTGCCATTTACATGCATTTTCAATAAGTAGACAAGTACAGCGTACACACGAGTGAACACGCGATGCCTGTCCACAGCTCTTTGTATTCGGATACCGCCTTTCGATCTTTCCAAAATTGACATATTTTTAAAAACATCCTAGCACCACTGGGGGGGGGGGGGGGGGGGGGGGGGGTGGGGAACACCAAGGGGGGGGGGGGGGGGGGGGGGGGGGGGGGGGGGGGGGGGGGTGTGATGAGATACATACTTATGGTAATAAAAAATTAGAAAAGGAAAAACCCAAAGTGGATCAACAGGATGTAAAAGAGCAATAAAAAACAAAAAGAAAGCGTTTCACCAACTAAAACAGAGGGCAGTGAAGAGGGCACTAAGAAAGCTAAAAGGGAAAAAAAATAAAGTGGTGTAAAATAAAGATAAAGAAGCAAAGCTGGAGACGGAAAGACATATTGCTATAGAAAGTAAAACTAACCCCATATTATTTTTTAAAACTATATAAAAAGTAAAATATTAAAAACGAAAATGTGCCCTTTGAAAAAAAAACTGAGGGAGAGACAGTAGAGGGCGAAGAGAAAAATCAAACGTATTACACTTTTTTTCTCCACATTATTACCGAGGAGGATTACCTTCTGTAGACAGAGAGATGTGGTAAACTCCAACTTAAAAGTTCTTGGTCTAACCCAGGAAGAAGTGCAGCTCCGTCTTAGGAAGATTAAAATAGACAAATCCCAGGTCCAGATGGTATATAACCCACGTGTCCTAAGAGAGTTAAGTGATGTCATAGATAGGCCCCTATTCTTAATATTCATGGACTGTCTAATAAACGGGGTATAGTCCCAAAGGATTGGCGCATAGCAAATGTGGTGGCCAATAATCAAACAGGGACAAAAAGTGTCCAGGAACTATAGGCCAGTAAGCTTAACCTCAGTAGTAGATAAAATGATTGAAGGTTTTCCCTCAGAGATGCTATCCTGGAGTAACTCACTGAAAATAAATGTAACACGCCGTTCCATCCTCGCATGGGTTCATGAAGGATCGGTCCTGACAGACAAATCTCAACAGCTTCTATGAGGAATCAGTGCTAGACTGGATCGGGTGAGGCACTGGATGTCATATCAAATTTATCTAAAGACATTTTGATACGGTGCCACATAAAAGTTGGTAAATAAAATGAGAATGCTTGACTGGGGGAAAATGTTGTGCAAGTGGTAAGTAACTGGCTCACTGATAGAAAACAAAGGGTAGTACAGTTAACGGAACATACTCAGACTGGGGGGATCCGCTGTTTACTAGGGGTACAACAAGGGTCAGTATTGTCCCTATCCCTTTAACATTTTCATTAATGATCTTACACAGGGAATACACATAGAATATCGACTTTGGCAAGACGATACAAAGCCTGTAAAGTAATCAAACACAATAGAGATAATATGTTATAACAAAGTGATCAGGATAATTGGATAGGCCTGGGCAGGGAAAAGGCAGCTGAGGTTTAACACTGAAAAATGCAAGGTTAATGCCCATGGGGAAGAGAAATCATACATGTTAAATGGAAAAACACTGGTAAAAAGTGACATGGAGAAGGACATGGGAATCCTGTGGACAGTAAATTAATTGTAAGCAGCCATGTCAGGCACAGAAGCCAAGCAAATAGGAACAGGGTGCAATTAAAAGGGGCAAGATGCACATGATTGAGAACAATTTATTCTCCATATACAAGTCACTGGTTAGACCACACATGGAATATTGTGTCAGTATTGGGCACCAGTGCACAGGAAAGACAATGTGAGCTTGAACAGGTACAAAGGCGGGCAACAAAATAATAAAAGGACTGGGGGTGGCTACAGTACACAAGAAAGATTAGCAAGATTAGGGTATTAGAATAAAGAAAAGAAGGCTTTGGGGGGAACATAATAAATATTTTTAAATACATCAAAGGTCAATATAGAGATCTCTTCCCAAGATTTAGTTATACACAGGTCTGTATCTAGAACAAGGGGGGCATCCATTAACGTCGTTGTGAAGAACGAAAGTTTCTACATATACATAGAAAGGGATTCCGTCACTGAAAGAGCCAGTGAGACTATGGAATTTCTCTGCCAGAAGGACTGGTCAAGGTGAATTCATAACCGAGTTCAAAAAGGGTTGGATGCATTTCCTGGAGTGGGGGGGGGGTAATAATATAACAATTATAAGTGACTAGATTTCATGAGAGGGTCATTGATCCAGAGGATTTTTCTGATTGCCGAGATTGATTCAGGAAGTAATTTTTCCCTAAAATGAGGACAATTGCTTCTACCTCTTTGGGTTTTAGCCATCGCTCTGATCAACAAACCATAGCACAACAGGCTGAACTAGAAGGACGACTTGTCTTTTTTAGCCCTTAAACAAACTATGAAACAATGAAAACAAAGTACAATTCTAGGTCGGAAAGACGCGCAGGAGCCCTATAAAGAAACTATAGTTGCGCTCCTGCTGCTTCCAACATGCATCCAAACACACAGCTGCATGTTTGGGTACATGTTGGATCTGTTTTAGATCTGCTTGCTGCAGCAGTTTTGGATCCAAAAAACGCTGTGTGAACGTACCCTTAGAACTAGACAGTTTTCATACATGTGGCCCTTTATGTATATTATGTACCAAGAATTGCTGTGGTTTTATGTGTAGTGTGTATTTATAAAGAAGCATTAAAATACTCTCTATGTGAACAATGGCACATACTTCCAATGAAAACAATTGGACACTGATTGGGGTTTTTACGATGCACATAGTGGGCCTCATATGTGAGAATTGTCTAGCAGTAAGACTGTCCTTCTTGCCTATAACAACCAATCAGACTTTAGCTTTTATTTTTGGAATCGCACTGGAAGAATGAAAGCTTAGCTCTATGAGAAAGTCTTACTGCTAGGCAGTTTTCATAAATAAGGTCCTATATGTTTATTACCCACTAAAATACGCACCAAAAATGCTGGGCCTCATTTATCAAAGCCTGAACTAAACAGTAAGGGGTAAGGTCCAGACGGCGTATTGCGGCACCTACTGTACAAGCCTCTGATACACTGGTTTGTATATCGAAGTACGTGTAGCTCGAGGCATGAACTTCTAAGGTAAGAAACACACTGCGTGTTCTGTTCCTGTTTACATACATTTATAGATGCTTATTTGGATCCGTATTTCGGACCCAAACACGCATCTCACTATTACCGGTAGCAGAGTGATTTTACATTGCTTTTAATATGAAACACGCATTGGCATTCAGACAAGTGATCGCCGATGCGTGTTTACTTGCGTCTTTCGGATCCGTTCAAAGAGTTGTTATGTCAATCCTTGGTCCAAAAGACGCAGCAGGAGCCCTATTTAAAACTATAGTGAGATCCTGCTGCAGCCAAAACACATACAAAACATCATCCTGCATGTTAGATACGTGTTGTGAAAAGGAAAGCAGCCAATCAACAGGAAATTGAAATTCAAATAACAAAGAGAAAAATTCCCAAAGAGAAATTAGAGAATTTTTCTCTTTGTTAGATATGTGTTGGATGTGTTTTGGATCTGATTGACGCTGCATTTTTGGATACGATTTTCAGATCCAAAACGCCATGTGAACATACCCTAAAATGCTGTGCCAGCTCCCATAGACATTCACTTTCCCTGGTGCGTAAGCATCAGGAAGAAGTGACGTGTCAATTTTTTCCCAGATGCGTATTGTGTGCCAGGAAAAACAACAGGTAATCATAGCTCTCAATGCTATGAATTACCGTACTTTGGCCGCATTGAAGCGCAATTACGCACTGAATTACGCCCTGCAAAGACGCTGTGTGAACATATCCTAAGACTGTCTTTGTTGCCCATATCAACCAATTAGAGCTCAGTTTTCATATATCCAGAGCAGTTTAAAGGGGTTCTCCAGGAAAAGAAGAAAACTAAGTAGATAAACTACATGTCTTATAAATATGTTAAATTAGAAAAGTCTGCTCGTTCATCTAGGGGATAATCATTACAAAAGAACAAAATGGCCGCCGTACTTGTCCTACAGGAAGTAGGAGAGGCGTTGAGTTACTTCCTGGGTTATGCTGACTGGCATCACAAGGCAATGACATGCTTTCTCAGTCAGTCAGCAGACATTGCGGTCATTCACAACACAGGATTGTGACGGATAGGGACAGATTATCTTTAGTATTATTGCACTATATGTTCTTATTTTTTGGGGGTTTCTCACAAAGAAATGAAAGCTGAACTCTGACTGGTTGCTATGGGAAACGAAGACAGCTTCAGCATCAGTTTTGATAAATCAGACCCGCTGTGTGAACATAGCCTTAGTTTGCGGATCCTACACAATATGCACAAGCAACCAAATCCTTCACAATCCACTGGTGCACCACAGGGATATTGTGAGCTATCCTGTTGGCAGTTACTCCCCTGCTGTTGTGTGGTTTGTGGCTTGTTAACCAGTACACAGCTCCAATTACAACCTGAAGGAAACCAGAAGCACCAGCATCCTCGCCCCCAGGGATTGCTTAGATACAATTAACTACGTCTCTTATGGATATGTGAATGGGAATTCTTATTGACTGTGGAGTTGCTATGGGACCTCGTGCCTAACAACCCCACCTGCTGAATAGGCAATGCAATATTTCTTTAAAGGGGTTGTCTTACTACATTGATTCATCTTACCTCAGTCCTGCTTTCTTGGTTTCATTTTGAATTCAGGGGCGTGTTTACTGGTTTCCACTAGGCTGCAGTAGAAGCCAGGTCTGTAGCTATAGCAACCAGCACTGGCAGCCTATCAGGAGAGAGAGAACAGGTCTGTAGCTATAGTGACCTGAGGAGCTGATGCAGCCCATACAAGAGGGGTATCTCGGAATAGGAAGGACACTGCTAATGGACACATATTGCAAAATGACTTATTTTTGCAAGATCTTTAACATAAAAAGCAATCCTTATAGTGAGACAACCCCTTTAATGATATGAACAATGGAATTCCTATTTCCCTAAATTATCACCAGACGATAGGTTTCCATTAATAATATTGACTATTTCAAGAATTGACCTGGTAACTAATAAGGTGAAGACACTATAAGGCGCTCTTCACACTTGCATTAGAGGCTCTGTTCAGAACCACAGCTCCCTCGGGAGAGACAACAAAAATCTGTTCAGCACCATCACAGTATATACTCAGGGCTGCCATCAGTGATCTATTAGCCGTTTCAGGGCCCCATACAGCCAAATGGAATGGGACCCCCACCCATTAGTAGTTCCTATTTTTTGAAATATCAGTGGCCCCCTTTTTGATTAGGGCCTCTGACAGGAGTACTGCCCGTACTGCCATATTGGCACTCCCAGTCAGTGGTGCCATCAGGGCAGTACTCCTGTCAGGGGCCTGCTGATATGGTGCATGATAGGAACTGGGCAGGGGCCCGAATACTCCAGCTGTATGGGGCCCTCTATAGACTATGTTAATCCTTCCTTACGTGTCGCCTCACACTCCGTCCTCACAAATGCTATACAGGTCTGTGTGCCGTAGTCCTCGCTTTACAGATTAGATCACAATAGGATCAGTACTGAAAACAATTGGAATGTATGATCACAAAAGAATGGATCAGGATTGATCGGATCTGAAGGAATCTACTCTAGGTGCCCCCTGTACCCAGGACTGGTGGGTTTACAGACCCTGGATGTCATACAGAAATTATCATCCCCTTCACATAAGGAATTAAGAGGAGCAGGTCCCTGCTAACAGCAGGTGGTGACAGTCTCTGTATATTGTTATCCGCACAGAAGACTTGTGAAGGGTGAAGCATGCTGAAAATAATTTATTACACACTGGCTCATAATAATCTTATAATGGTTAAGTAGCGTTGAATCTACAAGTCCCGATAATAATACCCTCATCATCCAGAGATAACATCCACAAATAAGCCCGTGCCCACTGATGTATCAGGCCCGAAAGCTTGATCCTGAGCACCTGGTATAACTACCCCCATCATCCAACACTACATCCTCCTATCCTGGCCTCATAATAATGTATAAGGACTGATAGCTTGAAACCAAGCTCCCTGGTAAAAACTACCCCCATCATCCCGAGACTACATCCACACTATGCCCCGTGCCCAGCTGTAATGTATCAGGACTGGAATAGCTCTGATCCTGAGCGTCCTGGTATAACTACCCCCATCATCCAGACACTACATCCTCACTACGCCCTGTGTCTAGCTGTAGTGTATCAAGACTGGCATAGCTCTGACCTGAGAGTTCTGGTATAACTACTCCCATCATCCAGAGACTACATCCACACTATGACCTGTGTCTAGCTGTAGTGTATCAGTAGCTGGCATAGCTCTAACCTTGAGAGTCCTGGTATAACTTCCCCCATCATCCAGAGACTACATCCACACTATGCCCTGTGCCCAGCTGTAGTGTATCAGGACCGGCATAGCTCTGACCCTGAGAGTCCTGGTATAACTACCTCCATCATCCAGACACTACATCCTCACTTTGCCCTGTTCCCAGCTGTAGTGTATCAGGACTGGCATCGCTCTGTCCCTGAGAGTCCAAGTATAACTACACACATGATCCAGACACTACATCCACACTATGCCCTGTGCCCAGCAGTAGAGTATCAGGACTGGCATAGCCCTGACCCTGAGAGTCCTGGTATAACTACTCCCATCATCCAGAGACTACATCCACACTATGTCCTGTGATTAGCTGTAGTGTATCAGGACTGGCATAGCTCTGACCCTTAGAGTCCTGGTATAACTACTCCTATCGTCCACACTGTGCCTTGTGCCTAGTTGTAGTGTATCAGGAGCCGGCACAGTACTGCTGTGCCCGGGAGCCGCACTATTGCCAGCTGAGCTGAGCTGTACATGTCTGACCTTCCCTCCGGAGTCCGCCGCGCCCGGCTGCTGCACTGACTCCTGTACCTGCTGGGTCCAGGCTTTACCGCGGCCATTGTTTGTGGTCTCCTAGTTACAGGACCCATAGTAACCGCTACCATGGTAACGACGCCGCGGCCTGCCCTGGGGCTGTAGCCTGTGCCTACACCAGGTAGAAACCTCCGGATTCAGACATTTCTATATGATTCTATATATCCAGTAATAGACATATGGTCCCGGATCACTGATCGCCCATCACTGGTAGACAGGCTGCAGCAGCCGGGTGGCACAGTGCTGATTCTACTCTCTTCCCTCAATGAGGTCAATAGGGCAGGATGTCACATGACTGCTAGAAACCCTGGGCATGCAGGACACCCTAAAACCCAATCTCGCAAAAGAGTCAAAGAGGGGTTCAGGGTGTGATTTCTTCACACATCTAGTCTATTTCCGCACATCTAAATGCTTCATTCATTTTAATCTATAGAATAACAAATGATTTACATCCAAATATTTAATCAGGAACTTTCTGCATCAATATAATTGTAATAAAGGAAATCGGTTTTCACATCAAAAACAGGAACTTGGGTCAAAAGTAGGGACTGCGCCCCCAAAGGACGGTCTCGGCCACTGGGAGAATCGGCAAGTCTCCCGGGCTCTGGGTATGGTACTCGGATGATGAGGGCTCAAAAGCTGTGCCCACACCATCCACTGCAGGATCTGCTATAATGTACAGCTGGGCTCCCACTGCAGAAGCCAGAAGCACCAGCATCCTCGCCCCTAGGGATTGCTTAGATACACTTCGCTACGTCTTTTATGGATATGTGAATGGGGATTCTTATTGACTGGGGAGTTGCTATGGGACCTCGTGCCAAACAACCCCACCTGCTGAATAAGCAATGCAATCTTTCTTTAAAAGGGTTGTCTCACTACATTGATTCATCTTACCTCATTCCTGCTCTCTTGGTTTCATTTTGAATTTAGGGGCAGGGGCTGAGAACAGAGCTAGCTCCGACCCAGGCCATTTAACCCTTTAGTATCCATGGCATCTAGGGGGTTAACAGAGGGAGGGTGTGCCCTTGTTCATACATTGATACCCCTGGTGCCCAATGCTGCCATGGCAGCCAGAGACCAAATAATGGCCCCTGGGTCTGCCATGTACAGAAGCCTATTAGGCTCCAGCATAGACCAGATAGGCGGCCTGTCACATACACTATTATATATAGCAATATAGTTATGTGTTAGTATGTATTATAAGAGCGGTCAGGCAATCGCATAGTCTAGGAATAAATAAAATGCAAATACATAAAATGTTTAAACAGATTTTTTTAAAAACACCTTAAATTGGAAAAATGTATAGATAATAGGTATTGACATGTCCATAACGATCCAATCTATACAATTGTTATTTAAACTGTACGGTAAGCACTAAAAATATTAACTATGCCAGAATTGCTTTTTTCATCCACCCTCACAAAAAAGGGAATGGAAATTGATAAAAAAAAAATAAAAATGTCATGTACCTCAACTTGCTACCAATGAAAACATAAACTTATCCTGCAAATAAAAAGCCCTTACACAATTTCATTGCCGGTAGAGTTAAAAAGCTTTGATTTTTTTTAGAATATCATGACATAAAAACATTATTTTTTTAAGTGCCAACTTTGATTTATGGACAGTGAGGGTCCTGTAAAAAAAAAAAGAGGTTTAGCCTGAACAAGTGGGGGTGTGGTCTTTAAAAATGGGCAGCAAACTTAGCGACAGTTCCAGGAGGCAAAACTTCTAGCTACACTACTGGCTGCATGTGGCCCCAAAATTATCTATACCCAAACTATCAATTGTGGTATCTTCCTTTATGTTTCCCATCCATTTTAACCCCTTAACAACCGCCCACTTCTTTTGACATTGCTGCAGACATCTGGTTTTGTGGCTCCCAGCGCTGTAGCAGCACTGAGAACTGAGCTGTACTTCACAGCACTGTTCCCAGAGCAGCCTCTGCAAGTGGCGAGGAGCAGGGGAAGCCTTCGCTCGCCAGCACTTAACCCTTCGATTGCCACGGTTCGTGATCGCAGCGTAATCAAAGGCCTTTCCCCTGCTGTGCTGGGTGATCGGGATTCCTGGTAACCTGACAGAGCCCAGGGAATGGCTGCACAGTTAGCCATGGGGACCTAGAGTAACCTCAGGGCTGTTTGTGTAAGAAGCCAGCAATCAGGGCACACTGTGTGCTTCCCTAGTCGCTGCCTGTGTGAAACTGACCCAAATTATAATGTATTAGCATATATGAATATGCTAATACATTGCTAAGTGCAAAAAAAAAAAAAAAAGTAAAACAGTTATCCCTTCATGGGATTTTTAAAAACGTCAAAAACATAAAAAGTGTAGAAAAAAATAACAAATAATAAAATATAAATAAATGTTAATAAAAAATAATAGTTTAAAAATTTATGTGTGCAAGACAGTCACACCAAACAAAATAGTAATGAACATCTACATCTACTTTTTGTTGACATCATTTTTTAAACATCCTTTTATTTTTTCAAGAGAAGTTTTTATTGAAAAACATATGCAAAACATGTTCACGATCATTGTACAGTAATAAACTGATATTGAGAGGAACCATACAAGTGACAGCACATCACTGTCAACTACAAATAATAAAGATTACAAGCTAAAAGTATACATTTACTGAGACAGACAGATTATATTATCCAAGGTATCAACTTGTTCAACATCCAAACCAATGCTGGAAAAAGATTTATTGAAAAGTTTTGGGGCACCACAGGTACCACCATAGAGTCGTACCAAAGGAAAGAATATAGAGGAAAAAAAGAGGGGGGTAGAGAGAAGGTAACATACAGATCTAAAGCAGGTCACTGCGGTATAGAGAGCAAGAGTCCTGTATCATGGTACCTGGAGGCAGCCGCCCAGCTGTAGATAGAAGTCCAAACGGAACCACATCCAACGCGAAGGGCACTCCCCCAACCAATAGGTCTTGCTTATGTTGTAAGATATTAGGGAGAAGTCTTAAACATAAACTAGTAGAACCATGTTTTATTAAGTCGTTGCAACTGAATGGGGGAATGAACCACCAATTCTTCCATTAATGCAAAGTGGAGATGAAATTTCACAATTTAAATTTTTTGCAGATTTTCAATTTTTAGCCATTATTCACTGGAACCCAGTAGATTTTACCAAGAAAAATGCAACTCCGTAATGATTCCCCTAATTCGTCTATTTTTAGGATACTCACTTGTGGCTCTTATGCGCTTTTGACTACAACAGGCCTCAGAGTTGAACGAGCATCTTCTAATTTTTAGGGCCTCATTTGTATTAGAACATTTTTAGGCACAATTTCAGGTTTGCTAGCACCCTAAGGTGCTAAAAGTTAATTAATTTTCTCTAAAGAGATCTAATCAATTTCCAAATACCTGAATGTGCCTCGTTCATCTGTACAAACAATTATACGCAAGTAAAAACAAGATGGAAATGTCTAGCCATCATACTGTTCAGGAAGAAGACAGGTTCTGTGTCTCAGAGATGAATATGCTTTGGTCCGACGTGTATATCAACCCATGAACAAAAGCAAAAGACCTTGTGAAGATGCTGGCTGCAGCTGGTAAGTTTGTGTCATTATCCACAGTGAAACGAGTACTGTATCAACATGGGCTGAAAGGCCACTGTGCCAGGAAGAAACCATTACTCCAAAAGAAACATATAAAAAACAAATGTTTGCAAATGCACACAGGAACAATGACCTACATTTTTGGAGACATGTCCTGTTGTCTGACAAAATTAAATTGAACTGTTTGGGCATAATGACCAGCGTTACGTTTGGAGGAAAACGGGAAAAGCTTGGAAGCCTAAGAACACCATCCCAACTGTGAAACACAGGGGTGGAAGCATGATGTTGTGGGGTTGTTTTGCTGCAGGAGGGACTGGTGCATTTCACAAAATAGATGGCATCATGAGGGAAGAAGATTATGTGGCAATACTGAAGCAACATCTTAAAACATCAGCCAGGAAGTTAAAGATTGTTCGGAAATGGGTCTTCCAAATAACCTGAAGCATACTGCCAAACTGGTTACAAAGTGGCTTAAGGATAACAAGTCAAGTTTTGGAGTGGCCCTCACAAAGCCCCGATCTCAATCCTATGAAAATGTATGGGAAAGCTGAAAGGCAGGTGTGAGCCAAAGGGGACCTACAAACATGGCTCAGTTACACTAGTTCTGTCAGGAGGAATGGGCCAAATTTCCTACCCAAATATAGTGGAAAAGCTTGTGGAAGGATACCAAATGTTTGACCCAATCATACAGTTTAAGGGCAATGCTACCAAATTACTAATAAATGTATGTAAACTTTTGACTTTGTATAAAGTGATAAAAATGCCTTAAAAATGTCTCTCATTATTCTGTTTTTATGCATATATAAATAATTTTGGTAATCCTAATTGACCTAAAACAGGTAAGGTTTATTATGATTTCATGTTGGATAGTGAGAAAAACATGCATATATATCTCTTTACATAGTGTATGTAAACTTCTGGTTTCAACTGGATCTATTTCCGCTACTGAGATTTTTAAAGGGGTGTTGCCACAAACTCATTTCATACCTCCTTTATCCAATTAAGCTTTCAGTGTGCTCAAAAGTGGGCATGTGTAATTAGTTTGAACTGCATATCATGTGGCCTAGCAGGTTAACATCACCATGCCTTTCGGTGCAGGGTGCTCACTCTAGTCAAAGAAAGCTCTTTTTATGTAAAAAGCTATGAGTAGTTACAAAGTAGCCAAGTGGTTAGAGATTCTGCCTTCGAACATAGAGGTCTTTGGTTCAAATACCTGAAGCCAAACATGGATATTTTTTTTTGTCTCAATGCACATACCTAATTGAGTTTTTTTTCCTTTCTATTTATTTGCAGTGTTTGAGTAATTACTAAGGAGTACAGAGGACAGGAGTAGAATGACAGCACCAGCAGGAGTAGAATGAACACTCGCTCAGCAGTGAGTGTGTGTGATTACTAGGCAGGGAAGAGACTGACAGTAGTTGCCTGAGAAGAGATGTGATGTCTGAGCATGTGCTGCCAGGACTGACGAGTACTCAGCACGGGTCAGATCCCCTAGAGATGAGCTGTACACTATGGATCACTAAAACAAAAATGCTAGACATTTTTTAATAATGATAAATGGTGAAAATGTTTATTATTTAATTTGTAAGCTTCCCACGTCAATTTTACTTTGTGGTACAAACCCTTTAATTAAATTTAAAGAGGATTTCCAGAACTAAGTTATCTTTTGTCCCAGTGACTTGGACCCTAATCCAGCATACTTGCCGGTGTATAAAAATCTAAAATTATTCATCTATGTTTTGTATTGGTAAGCTCATAGTAAAGGTATATTCACTTGGCGTAATTTCGGCGCGCATTTTGCTGTGTATTTGCACTCTAATACAGGCGAGATGCGTGCCGAAATTACGGTAGTCCATCACCATTTATGGTGAATACGCACTGTGAGTAATGACTGTTAATGGGGCCGGCGTGTTGCGCCGCGGGAGTACATGCGTATTAGCGCGAGCTCCCGAAAGACACAATGTACTGCAGTACATCGTGTGAACATATCTTAACGCACACTGCCAGTAGCGTACAGAAAATAACTGGGTGCCTTAAATTTTACAGGGCAGGTAGCAGGACTTGAAAGTGTCACAGACATAGCCTCTGAAAAAGAAGATTCCAGTTATTACATTTCATATGCAATATGATTAGGTGGATTTCTGCACAAAATAGTGCTGCAAAACTGGTTTAATTCTTAAGAGATAATTTCTAGTTTCTTTAAGGGCCAGTCTGTGTAGAAATGTATGTGTTGTGTACCAGTTTCTATAAAGTCCATGCAAATGCATTTGTACACACATTAGCCCTTATAGAAACCAGTACATGTGCTGAGCTGTATGGCATAAATAAGTGCACCCATTGTTTTTTATATTTCACATTTGTTAGCTACTCCCTTTACAAAATAAGTAAATAGATGGAGCTCCACCAACTAAATTCAGCCTTGACTAAAGAAGTTGCTGGGCTGGTTCTTCAGCTAAATCTGGTATGTGCCATCCATCATCATCTCCGCCTCCTCACTAAGCGCTCCATTCTCACCTAGTAGAATGCTTTAAGTGAGAAGGTTGGACAGCACATACCAGGACATGTCAGCTGATTACTCTGTAAGGGTATGTTCACACGTTGTACTGCGGTGAGTACAGTACGTGCCGCAATACATTGTGTGTTTCGGGAGCTTGCGCTAATACGCGCATACTCCCGATGCGCGGGGGGGAGGGGAACCAGCAGCCTGCCATCCCCATTGCATTACTCACGGTGCGTATTTGCCACAAATAATTGACATGTCACTTATCTCCCTGTGCGTACAATATGATCGTATTGTATGAGCGGGGAGAGGAGGCGTAATCCATAGTTCTCTATGAGAGCTACGGATTACCGTAATTATGGGGCGCATTTCCTCGCGTATTAAGCGCAGTACACTGCAAAATATGCGGCGAAATGCGCTCCAAAATAAGCCGTGGGAACATACCCTAAGAGTAAATGAGGAGGGGATGCCCAGGGGCAGAAGCAGGAGGCAGAACTCGCCTTGTGTTGGCTGTATGCACCTGAATACCTGCCAGTAGGTATAAAGGTTTATACCTCTTGTGACTACATTTGCTTTGTTTTTGGCCATTTACGATTACTTTGTGGTACAGAATAGCTTAGAGCAACACAAAATGATGTCCCTCAAAGAAGCCAGCATGGCTGATAACAGAGCAAATGTAGTGACAAGCTTATGTTTTTATTTTTCTGGCTATGGTCACGCAGAGGCTATGCCGTGCTAAATGCATAGATGTAGGACTAGATACATGGAGGGTAAGTTCAATAGGGTGGACTTATCCTAAAATGTAGCATGAAGTCTGATTGACCCCGTTAAGTTATGTTGGGGTCCATCTGGTTTTGTTGTGGGATACATCATTTTAACGGAAAGAATAGCGCTGCCTACTGCACACTCTGAGATTAATCTCTCTTTTCATCGCCCTCTCACAGCTCCCACACAATCCTCTTTTAATCTTTGTTCCCTGCTCCATTCACGGTTGGCTAAATATTAATACTCCGTGTACTAAGACAACATCAGAATTACTTATTTACTTTGTATGGAAGCTAGTAGTGGAATGTGTTCTTGGAAAGACATGTGCATGAGTGTTACTCTGTGGCTAAATATTACTTCAGCAGTATAATGTTACTATGTTCATTTTCTATTTTCTAACATGAATATTTCTTGTTTCACAGTAAACACTTTTGCTACTTTAAGGCTATGTTCACAAGGCTTAATTGCGGGGCATAATTACTCCCCACAATAACGCCGTGTGGACGGGGATGGGGCGGGAGCAGGGGGCCGACACCTCGCCGGCCCATATTCTATCATTACTAGCGGCGCGTATTCGCCGCTAGTAATTGACATGTCACTTATCTCCCCCCGCGGCGGATTCCCCGAGCAGGGAGAGGAGACGTAATCCATAGTTCTCTATGAGAACTGTGGATTACCGTAATGACTCGGACGTATTTCAGTCCGTAATTCCCGCCATACTGCGCGAATTACGGGCTGGAATACGTCCCATTTTAAGCCGTATGAACATGGCCTAAGGTTGGTTTCAGATACATTTTTCAGCAAAATGAATGCACGTGACTTGTGGCCTTTTTGTGGTATTTTCCTAGGTTTTTTATGCATTTTTTAAAATTTAAACACTGTTACAGTCAGACATCTACTCTAGGTAAATAGCGATCAGAAATTACATATTTGGGGCATTTTTTCAAACTTTTGGTGCATTTTTTGAGTCCACAGGGTCTTTTTTTGTTTGTTTTTTTAAACTATACTTTAGGAATGGCATTTTGTCCAGCATATAACTATAGACATCTATATAGAAAAAAAAATGTGTGTATGAATAATAAGAAAACACTGAAAACTATTTCCAACACAAAAAATACGTGCAGCACCATCTGGCACTAAAATCCCATATAAACATTGAATTTGTGCAATATTTAAACTGCATTACTGCTATCTTTTTTACATGTATAAAATGCAGGTTTTTAGTGCACACTTTGAACAAATTGTATGTGTATACCTACTACATCAAGGTAACCCCATCAGCAGGGATCCCTAACTCTAATGCCTCTCTATGGGGCCAAAGCCGCCATATATTCAGGGCAACATTCTTACTGATTATAAGGCCCTCAGGAAGGTGAGTGGAGAGAATGGTTGAGATGTAGAAAGCTACTCCTCCAAATGCAAAGTACAAAAAAGGACAAAAATTAGTTAAAGGGGTTGTCTCACTACAATGATTGCTTTTTATGTTAAAGATCTTGGAAAAAAAAGTCACTTTGCAATATATGTACATTAACAGTGTCCTACCTATTCTGAGATATCCCCTCCTGTATGGGCTGCATCACCTCCTCAGGTCGCATTAGCTACACACCTGTTTGATTTATCCGGATAGGCTGCTAGCACTGGTTGCTATAGCTATTGACCTGGCTTCTACTGCAGCCTAGTAGAAGCCAGTAAACACGCCCCTGAATTCAAAATGAGACCAAAAAAACAGGACTGAGGTAAGATGAATCAATGTAGTGAGACAACCCCTTTAACATCTCCATTCACACCTGACACAGACACTAGGATAAGATGTTGTGGCTGTAAAGCATATTCTCCAGCACAGAAATATATACAACAGCACTAGCTGCCACTAAATCTCATACAAACTTTGAATTTGTGCAATATTTAAACTGCATCCCCACTATATTTTGTATCTCATCCCTATTTCTAGACTTGCTGCTCCTCTGGGCCAAAGACTCTTTACATTTAGATCAACAGGCTTCACACTAATTGTATGGACGTCAAGGCAGACATTTTATATAAAGAAGAAATACTGCCGAGAAGAAACAACTGCACACATTTACTATTGCTGTCTAAAAGTAAGACAATGTAAACTTAAAAGGGTTTTCCCACCAAGTAAAATTGATGTTGGAAGCTTGCCAATTACATAATAAACATTTTCATCATTCATCATTATTAAAAATTCTGTAGCATTTTTGTTCTAGCTTCTAACTTACTGATCCGAAATTTATAAGCCCATCTCTAGAGGATCCAACCAGTGACAAGAGCACCTCAGTCCCAGCTGCACACGCTCAGATATCACCTCTCCTCTCAGGCAGCTACTGTCAGTCTATTCCCTGCTTAGTAATCACACACACACTGCTGAGCGAATCTTCACCTCCTGGTACCCTCCATCTACTTCAGTCCTCTGTACACTTTAGTAATTAGTCAGATACTGTAAATACACCCCAGACTGCTACCCTGTGAATGTTTTGTTATTTATCTGCCTAAACAGGTAGTGTAAGGAGGCTGAGCACTTTCCTGAGTTAGCCTCTTTCTGCTAAGCTATAGTCACCTAGTCAATATCCTCTACACATTTTTTACTGTTAGCATCTCTATCTGTAATGCATTAGCATATAGATAAGAGCCACCATATTGGAGATGTTGCAAAAAGTGTTAAATGTTTCCATAATAAATGTGATAATTTTAGGTAGTGGATCCTCCAGGTCACCACCAGAGATGACTATGAACCACATCAAGGAGTCTAAGGAGCCCCCTGGTCTTCACCAGCATCTGCTGCAAGGCTGGTTAGGCTTTGCTGCAGGGGACTCCTAAGGTCGCTACCCCTGATGTGGCCACTCACGATGACAACTGAGGTGCAGCATAGTACCAAAAGAGCAGACAAAGCCATAGTTGGAGGACAGGTGGCAAGCAAGAGAAGTCAAGTCCAGAGCACGGGTCAGATACCAGGAATATGGAATGAAACAACAGCAAAAACACTAGGGAAGCACACCAACAAACTGACAGCGAGGGTAGGAGGACGTGATGTAATAAAGGGTCCAATACCTGGTGATTACCAGTCAATGGTGTGCTGGACCTTTAGGCCTCGTTCACACGGCTTATTTTGGCGCGGATTTGCGCCGTACTGCGCGCCGGATTTGCGCTTCAGTACGGCGCCAATCCGTCGGAGTAATTACGGTAATCCACTGCTCTCATAGAGAACAGTGGATTCTGTTGCTCCTCCCCGCTCTGCGAATCCGCCGCGGGGGGAGAAAGTGACATGCACATTATTTACGGCGCGTGCGCGCCGTAAACAATGCAGTGTCTATGGGGCCGGGAGCGGCGCCCCCGCCGCGCTCCAGCCCGTCCCCGCCCCCGTCCCGCCCCTTATTCCCGACGGATTTGTGAGCTCAATACGGCTCACAAATCCGTCGGGAATAAGCCGTGTGAACACGGCCATAAATTTTAAAGAGCTGGCACACACATTTTTTGGCACATGTTATGACACTTTAAATGTGCGCCTATAGTGAAGGCATGTTTAGGAATATTTTAACCCCTTCTAACCAAACCTACTGTATATTTTCCTTAATAACCAAGTATTTATGTCCATTCTTTCATTGTTGCATTCCTAGAGTCATAACCATATTACTTTTTTAGTAAGAGAAACAAACCCTTCAGTGATCAATGTTTCTAATATACCATAGACTGGTGGACTCAGCTAAAGAAGTTCTAAATTTTGTGGACTGAACCAAACAATTTGTGAGTAACAACGGTGAGGAAGACTACCCATACATGAAATATATCCGCTGGCTCAATTCTTATTTCATAGACCTCAGTCTCATGTAACTCCAATGACCTGTTTAGTGTGTCTTATCAATTAGATTCTTAAAAGGTTATTCTCACCATATTGATTAAATTTAAATATGTAGGCAAGGGTTAATAAAGGCTATTACCAAATACACTGCTTTTCTGATTTTGCTTCCTTCAGAGCTAGAGCAGTTCTTATCTCCTGCTTGTATAAATAAGCTTCCCTAGATTATATACATAATTATATACAGGAAATAGAAATAAAAAAAATCTATAATCAGAAAATTAGAAGAAGAGGAATAATCTGTATCTCATTTTAATTAGTAAAAAAAATATGTATTGGTGACAGATTCCCTTTAAAGACTGGTGCAGCCTCAGAATTATGGAAGCTCATAGGAGCACACATGTGCAAACTCAGATACAAAACAGATAGCTAGCACTGTCTGCCACCAGATTCCTAAGGAGGTAAGTGGTCAAAAAACCTCTGAGTGAATGCAAAAGACCTGCAACAAGATTTGGTGGCAGCAGACACTTACGTTTCTGTTTGTACAGCTATGTCTACCCTGCAGTGGACAACGTATTACTAAAAACATTCATAAAACTGAGTTTTCTGTCCACTGCCTGTCAAAAGCAGCTGAAAAAAAAACGTCCATTTTTTGCCGCGATTTGCGTTTTTTGGTGCAATTACACACTTTTTTTTGCTTGTCTTCAGGTTTGTTTTTTAATGTATGCATAAATTAAGCCATTGGGTGTAACTCCACCCTATAAAAGGGCTATAAAGCACATTACTGCATTTATATGTCATCTTGTAGTCGTTTTACGGATTTTGGTGCTAATAAAGTTCTCACGTTTGTCGGCAAAAATAAGTTTTTTCCCGGATTTTGGCACTAAAGTCCATTTCTTTTATAGATTTTGGCGCTAAAATACGTATTTTTACGGATATTCGCACTAATAAATTTATCGCTGTTTTTGTCGCCAAAAATACGTTATTTTATGGATTTTGGACTTAAAGTCCATTTTTTTTTACGGATTTTAGTGCTAAAATCCGTATTTTCACACATTTTGCCGCTTATTAAGTTATCTCGCTTTTGTCGGCAAAAATAAGTTTTTTACGGATTTTGGCGCTAAAATACGTTTTTATGGATTTTGGCGCTGAAATAAGTTTTTAGGGATTTGGGCGTTAAAATAAGTTTTTACGAATTTTGCCGCTAACACACTTATTTTGCTTTTGTCGCAAAATATCTGTTTTTAAGGATTTAAGTGCCAAAATCTGTAAAAAAGCAGACTTTAGCACCAAAATCTGTAAAAAAAATTCCAGAAATATAATACTATAGCGTTAAAATCCGTAAAAACAAAAACGTATTTTTAGCGACAAATATATTAAAAAAAAGTATTTTTAGCGACAAAGCAAGTTAACTTTAGAAGAGCCAAAATCCTTAAAAGATGTCTGGAGCTTTCCGTAGACTCCTGTAGTAAATTTTCTGCCCTGCTCTGGCGTTTTTTAGAACATGTTGCAAAAGACGACCAGTAAAATAAACGTACAGATAAAAGAAGCTCAGTGTAGACAGGAGGACGTTTTTACAATAGAGACTAAAGAAGATGTTTTCAGTCGTTTTTTCCAGTGTTTTTAGAAAACGAAAAACGCTGAAAAAACTTACATTTTTTCTGTGCAGTGTAGACATAGCCTAAGACAAACCTATACGCTGAAGGTCTTCATGCCCAGACTCCAAGATGTATACATCTACTATGAAACAAAACTGGAATTCTTCAGGCCTATGCCTAGAATAGGAAGAATGAAAATATGCAGAAAAGCACATTCTGCTTACAGTGAAGCATGGTGATAGCTTTGTGATGCAATGGGGTTGCTTTGCTTCGTTTGGCACTGAAAACCTGCAATGTAAGAAGAGCTAGATAGATTCACTCAAGTATCAGGAAATCCTGGGAGAAGTCTTCAAGTCCTCCATGGGCAAGCTTTGGTATCATTAGACCTTCCAACAGGAGAGAAATCCAAAAATATTTCAGGTCTACTAGGCTTGGTTCTAGAAGTAGTGCAGGAAGGTTCTGGAGTATCCGTGGTAGTCGCCAGACTTAAATCCCATAAAAATGTTTTGGTGGGTCTTAAAGCAAGTGGCTGCAGCATTCCGAACCCAAGAATAGTAGTGAACTGGAGGCCATTGCCCATGGAGAATGGGCTAAGATTCCTGAGGAATGCTGCCAGAAGTTGGTATCTGGCTATACATCATATTTGCAGCAGGGTATAGCAGGAATACGTGCTCAACTAAGTACTAAAGTCATCAAGGGCTGAATAATTAAAGCATTTGTCTTTAAAAGTGGCATTTTCTAATGAATTTGGAGAAAGCCCCTGTAAGTCTAAGGCCATGTTCACACGGCTTAAAATGGGCCGTATTTTGGTCCGTAATTACGCGCCGAAGTGCACCAATTACGGGCCGAAAACGGCCCATTCATTACGGTAATTCACAGTTCTCATAGAGAACTATGGATTACGTCTCCTCTCCCCGCCCGGCGAAGCCGCCGGGTGGGGAGATAATTGACATGTCACTTTCTAGCGGCGTATACGCACCGCTAGCAGTGATTGTCTATGGGCCAGCGAAGTGTCGGCCCCCCGCTCACTCCCCCGCTCCCGCCCCGCCCCCGTCCACACGGCGTAATTGCGGGGCGAAATTACGCCCCGCAGTTAAGCCGTTTGAACCTAGCCTAATTGTGTTGAGCTATTTAAATTTTCCTTGTTTGATTAGTTGTTTTTTTTTTTTGCAGGCAGCTTATCGATCACCTGGCGACTTTTGACGGCAGGCATGCAGTTCATCTGTCTGCAGCAACGCCAAAAGATGTTGCTACAGACAGAGGGGTTTTTGTGGTTTCCAGCCCCATAATTGTGCTAGGAACAGAGCTGTAGTTCCTAGAGCAGTCTCTATAAATGCCAGGGAGCAGAGGAAACCTCTAATCCCCGATGTGTAACCCTTTGATTGTCGCGGTCTATGACCATGGCATAATCAAAGGGGATTCCTCTGCTCCATCGGAATTCCTGGTGACCCTGTGGGGTCTGGAAAATATCTGTACAGTCAGCCCTGGCGACAAAGAGTAGGCCCTGGGCTGTCTGTGTAGTAAGCCTGCGATCAAGGCACACTGTGTGCTCCACTGACTGCAGCCTATGTCGTACTGACATAGAAGGTAATGTATTAGCATACCAAAGTATGCTAATACATTACTTACTGTAAAAAAAAGTGTTAAATAGTTATTCCTTAATGGGATTTTATTTAAAAAAGTTAAACAAAAACATTAAAAAGTATAAAAATAAATAAAATAAAAATATTTAATTAAAAAAAATGTGTGCATACATTACACAAACAAACCCTACACATATTAGGTATCTACGCAAATGTAATAACCTGTAGAATTAATATATAATTAATATTTAGTGTGAAATGTCAACTTCTAATGCATAAAACAAGTCTTCAAAAAACTGTATCACTTAAAAAATAAAAAAAGTTATGACTGTTGAAACACAGGGAGGCAAAAACTTTAAAATGTAGCTGGTCATTAAGGCCCGGTTCACACGGCTTATTCAAGCCGTAATTGCGGGACGGATCCCGCCCGCAAAGGTACGGCTTGAATATGGGGCGGGGGCGGGCGGGGACCCGCCCGCCGGCCTCATAGACTTTCATTATCCACGGCGCGTATTCCGCCGGGATAATGAACATGTCACTTTCTCCCCGCCCGGCGGATTTGCCGAGCGTTGAGGGAGACGGAATCCATAGTTCTCTATGAGAACTGTGGATTACCGTAATGGCTGGATGGATTGCAGCCGTATTGCAGAGCAGTACGGCGCGCATTACGGCTGCAATTCCGCCCTGAAATAAGCCGTGTGACGCCCTTAAACTCTTCAGGACTGTTACATTTTTAATGGTGCAAACAAACCATTCTAGAAAGACAGGTGTGGATCCTCTATGTCAGCCACAGGTTTTGGCATAAAACTACACCGGTCTAAAAGTCCCTTCACCTTTAACCCTATACAATGATCTCAAGAACTCCCAGGTCACTACCCCCGACATGGTTACTCGTACTAATGGTTGGCATGCAGGCGAGGTACTGGAAAGATAGACAGAGAGGTGTTCGGGTTACAGGTCGAAAGTAAAGGCAGGCAGAATTCTATTGTAAACAGGTCAGAGGCAGAAGGTCAGGGCAGATATATGACTGATAGGGTGGTCAGAAACAAGACAAAGGTCAAACAGGAAAATTATACATGAACCCCTCTCTCTCTATACACACTAAAGCAGCGGTCCCCAAGCTTTTTTCCACCTGGGACCCGTTTTATGCAAGACAATTTTTCCGCGGGGCTGTCAGGGGTGGGGTTATGCGGCACGTGGTTATGGAGGGGATTGGAGGTTTAGAATCACATACACAAAAGAAAAACACAAAGTGTATACTGTGTCATAAATGATGTTATATTTTAATAGATCGGACTTTGTCAGATACAGCGATACCAAATATGTGTAACTTTTTTTTTTTTTATTTGTAAAATGGCAAAAAGGGGGTGATTTGAACTTTTGATAATTATTTTTACACTAAAGTTTTATTTTAACTTTGAGTCCCCCTAGGGTGCTTCAACACTAGGGGGCGTGATCACTTATACAGTCTAATGCTGTATGGGGGTGCTCACCCCCCCCGCACTGTAACCATCGGCTTTTAGCTGCAATTAGCAGCTAACACCCGCCAGTTGTGTAGTGGGATCGCGCTGTAATCACGCTACAAAGCCCCTTACAGGCCTCAGGACGTATCCATACGTCCAGTGTCGGTAAGGAGTTAAAAATAATGTAGTTTTAAACCTTTTTTTTTCCTGACTCACCTAGGTATCTGTACAAGTGATTGCTAGTACAATATACTATGGTATTTGTGTACTGCAGTATATTGTCATTCAAGCGATCCCCTATTAAATCTTGCCTCTGGCCACAATTAGCGTACAGTAGGTAGGTAGCTAGGTTAGATACAGTTGAAAATGTTTACATACACTATATAAAAAGACACATATGCATGTTTTCTCACTATCTGAAATGAAATCAGAATAAACCTTACCCGTTTTAGGTCAATTAGGAACAAAAATTATTTATATTTGCCAAATGCCAGAATAATGAGAGAGAGAATTGTTTAAGGTATTTTTATTAATTTGTTCAAAGTCAAAAGTTTACAAAACTTTCATTAGTATTTGGGACAAACGTTTTGGATATCCTTCCACAAGCTTCTCACAATAGTTTGTAAGAATTTTGTCCCATTCGTGACAGAACTGGTGTAACTGAGCCATGTTTGTAGGTCACCTTGCTCGCACCTGCCTTTTCAGCTTTGCCCATAAGTTTTCAATAAGCTTGAGATCAGGTCTTTGTGATGGCCATTCCAAAACATTGACTTGGTTATCCTTAAGCCACTTTTTCACTAGTTTGGCAGTATGCTTCGGGTCATTGTCCATTTGGAAGACCCATTTCCACCCAAGCTATAACTTCCAGGCTGATGACTTGAGATTTTGCTTCATTATTGCCACATAATCTTCTTTCCTCATGATGCCATATATTTTGTGAAGTGAACAAGTCCTTCCAAAAGCAAAACAACCCCACAACATGATGCTGCCAACCCTGTGTTTCACAGTTGGGATGGTGTTCTTAGGCTTCCTCTTATTTCTCCAAACGTAACGATGGTCATTATGGCCAAACAGTTCAATTTTAGTTTCATCAAACCACAGGACATGTCTCCAAAAATGTAGATCTTTGTTCCTGTTTGCATTTGTAAACATTAATCTGGCTTTTATATATTTATTTTGGAGTAGTGACTTCTTACTGGTAGAGTGGCCTTTCAGCCCATGTTGTTACAGTACGCGTTTCACTGTGGATAATGACGCAATCTAGCATCTTCACAAGGTCTTTTTCTTTTGATCTTGGGTTGATATGCACCTGTTGGACCAAAACACATTCATCTCTGAGACACAGAACCCATCTCCTTACTGAGCGGTATGATAGCTGGACATTCCCATCTTGTTTGTGCTTGCGTATAATTGTTTGTACAAATGAACGAGGCACTTTCAAGTATCTGGAAATTGCACCCAAGGATGATTCAGGCCACAATTCTCTTCAGAAGCTTCCAAAGACATGAAATCATTATATGGGCTGTCCCAAATTGTTTAAAGGCATAATAATCTTACTGTATGTAAACTTTTGGCTTTGCAGACAGTAATAAAAGTGTCTTTAAAAAATTCTCTCTCGAATTATTCCGGAATTTGGCAAGTTAAAATAATTTTGGTAATCCTAGTAACTAGTAAGGCTTATTCTGATTTCATGTCAGATAGTGAGAAAAACATGCATATGTGTCTTTTTATATAGTGCATCTAATCTGGTTTGAACTGTAGGTAGCCCTGCAGTAGAGTAAGCCATACATCCTGCAAAACTTTCTGTAAATGTAAAATATTGGACAGAAAGTTCTACAGGAGGAAAACCAGACAGGAAAGTAAAGAGTTAAAGCAGCAAACTATGTGTCGCCCTCACCTGATTACATTGTTAAAAGTGAATGGTGTGTTCCACTTACCTGCTCCTGGATTGATGACTGGGACGACCTCCAGGACATCTTCCCACTACCATAGTTAACGTCTCTTCCAGGGACACCAACAGAGCTCCAGTGTAAGGCTATGTTCACACGGCTTATTTCGGGGCGTATTTGCGGACGTAATTACGTCTGCAAATACGTCCCGAAATAAGTTTCAAATAATGAACAATTAGATTAGCATTGATTCCAATGTAAAATTTGCCTCATCGTTCACACGAGGCGTATTTCCTCGACGTATTTTCGCCATGTAAATGCAATCGTAAAATTTAGTCCCCTGTCACTTATTGAGGCGTATTTCACGACGTCAATCCCCATAGTAAAGAATGGGGAATGTATCTACGACGCGAAATACGTGCCACACTTTGTGACACGTATTTGAAACGTATTTCGGGACGTATTTGTGGACGTTATTACGTCCACAAATATGCCTCGAAATAAGCCGTGTGAACATAGCCTAACCCGACTATGTCTAGACCAGGTGCCAGCACTGAAAGAAGCGGTCGCCTTTCCCTAGTTTTTTTCCTTTTGGCCTAGAAGCTCTATAGGTTCCCTCAGTTAGGCATGTATATATACATCCCCTCAGTAAGGCAGGTATATATAGACTCCCTTAGTTAGGCAGGTATATATTACATAGTTACATAGTTTGTAAGCCAAGAAAAACGGGAAAGTCCCAAAGAAACTTGTGTTTTCCCAAATATAAAAAAAAAAAAAAAAAAAAAAAAAATCAGCTTTATTACAAAAAAAACAGGTCCACACTTGGGCACATGTAAACCTGTTTGGGTTTTAAAACTCATTTTTTTGCTCATAGGTTACTATGGGCAAAAAGGAGTTTTAGCCCAAACATTCATACAATGGCCCTTTGTTTTCTCTCGGGGTACACTTTTTCTCCCACAAAGGTTCTTCATCAGGCCCACAATTTCCATTGTGTTCTAACCATGATTTTGAAAGTGCAAATATGTTCCCACATGGCACTACCCCCCTTTTAATACCTCCAAACCGTTCCCTTGGCAGCTGCTGCCTACACTGGCAAACAAAATTTAATTTACTGCCCACCGGGTTCCCAAATCCTTTTCCATGTCACTTTTCCCAGCATTTTTTCCATTTAACAGTAATCATAAATGGTTTTTTCCCCCCCATGTCAAAACCTTTGCATTTATCATTTAAAACCCTCACTCCCACTTCTCTCCCCAGCCCCCAACATATCCAGATCCCTTTGTAATAACACATTACCTCTATTGTTTTGGGTTACTTACAGAGCTTAGTTTTATCTGCAAAATCTATATTCTACTGTAAACCCAGTGAAAAATCATTTATGAAAATATTAAAGGGGAAGGGCCCAATACGCCCCTGTGGTACCCCATAGTAACAGGATCCACTGAGTATGTATGGATAATCACCACCCTTTTGTTTTCCTGTCCTGATCCATTACAACTGCTTGAAAATTTTTTCCCCCCATCCCAACATTCCATTATTTTTAACAACCTTTTATGTGGCACCGGATTGAATGCTTTGGAGAAATTTAGATATAACATCCAATGCCTCACCCCGATCTAGTCTAGGTATTTATTAGGTGCCCTCATACAGGCAGATATAAAACGCCAATAAAAATAATAACAATAATACTTACCTACCTCCTTCCCAGTTGAAAGCCTTCCTCTTCTGCCCAACACTGGTGGCGTGGCATCATCACACCGCCAGGGTGGAGGCACTCCTCCAGCAGCTCTTCAGCTGCACAGCCTATGCAGAGTGACAGCTGTGTGGCCAAGGAGAGTCAGTGGCGTGATGAGGTCACTTCTTCACGCCACTGCCCAGTTCACTATTATCAGGGCTGCTGCGGGCTCTCATCTCGGCGGGCCGTATCATTTGGAGCTGGGGCCATGGACCAGCAAAAGATGCTCCACGGCCCGGTGCCGATCCATGGCCCCGTAGTTGGGGACCCCTGCAGTAAAGGGCAATACACTACGTGGAAATTCCTAAAAAAGCTTTATGCTATCTATCATACATGAAAAAACTTTAGACTCTCGGTTCACAAAATTTTGATCAAAAGATGTTTAAGCTCCCCCACGATTTTCAACGGGATCTCAAAATGGGGCACCCCATCCTATCTTTCCCTCTCAATCGACCCAATCGGGCCTCTCGCTGGTAAACCGACCTCCTTTATTCAGAGAGAAAAAATAAAAAAACACCCCCCTGCAAAGCTCCCTTTTTTATGACAGCCTGTGAAGTGGGGGGGGACAGAAACCCAAATGGAACCCCTTCCTTTCCCCATATAGGTTAAAATCAATGTACACCAAGTATAACGATGTTTCTGCCACAAAAACTTTCGAAAAAAAGGGATCAAACCTGGGTGCCACCGGGAGGGGGTGCGGGACACATGTAAATTTTTAAAAAGTACCACACAGACCGCCGCCAGCGCACATTTCGCAAAAAAGGGGAATACACTACGTGGAAATCCCTAAAAAACATTTATGCTATCTATCATCATAAAAAACTTTTAGACTCTCGGTTCACTATTTTTTGATCAAAAGAGTTTAAGCGCCCACGACTTTCAACGTATCTCAAATCGGGCAGTCCTACCATCTTTCCTCCAATCGACCAATCCCCCTCGCTGGGGCAACCGACACTTCACCCACTGCCCATTCACTTTATCAGGGCTGCTGCGGGCTCTCATCTCGGCGGGCCGTATCATTTGGAGCTGGGGCCGTGGACCAGCAAAAGATGCTCCACGGCCCGGTGCCGATCCATGGCCCCGTAGTTGGGGACCCCTGCAGTAAAGCACACCAACTAACTGGGACATGAGAAATGTGGAGGTGAACATAAAATAACTCAGGTCAAAGAGTTTTCATCCTAGGAAAACTGGATGGCACACAATGTCCCCTAAATTAATCACAGGGGAGAAACTTAGTGTAAGGGACGCCATAGTCTCACCCTGGCTTACCCTGCCTAAGCAGGGCAACCACCCAAAAATGCCGACCCCGCACTCAAACCTCTTCCTGAGCTGTACCTAGTAAAATATGTGCCAAACAGACAGAAGACAAAATGTATGAGACAAGAAACAAACTCCACAGATAACAAATAACAATCGTACGGGCCAAGGTCAAACCAGGAGAATGTGAGGTACCAAACAACATGCCCTGAGGAGAAAGCAAACAGACTCGGAGGCCTATATGCGCATGTATGTAGCTGCAAGTAACTTGTGACATAAACCAAATTTACAATAGGCATTGAGTAATATTGACTGCAACTATTTAAATTTTTATGACTATCTTTACTTTTTCATTGCCACAAGAATAATATATGATAAAAGGGTTCTTCAATCTCTTTTTTTGGATGATGTTCAATGAACATAAAGGTGAAACCTGAAGTTTATACACTATATAAAAAGACACATATGCATGTTTTTCTCACTATCTGACATGAAATCAGAATAAACCTTACCTGTTTTAAGTCAATTAGGATTACCAAAATTATTTATATTTGCCAAATGCCAGAATAATATGAGAGAGAATTTTTAAGGCATTTTTATTACTTTCTGCAAAGTCAAACGTTTACATACAGTAGGATTACTATGCCTTTAAACAATTTGGGACAGCCCATATGATGATTTCATGTCTTTGGAAGCTTCTGGTTTATTAGAAACATCTGAGTTAATCGGAGACACACCTATGGATGTGTATTTTAAAGCACACCAGAAACACTGCTTCTGTGTGTAACATCATGGGAAAGTCTAAAGAAATTAGCCAAGATATCAGGAAGAGAATTGTGGACTTGCACAAGTCTGGATCATCCTTGGGTACAATTTCCAGATACCTGAAGGTGCCTTGTTTATCTGTACAAACAATTATATGCAAGTACAAACAAGATGGGAATGTCCAGCTATCATACCACTCAGGAAGGAGACGGGTTCTGTGTCTCAGAGATAAACATTTTTTGGTCCAACATGTGCACATCATCCCAAGAACAAAAGCAAAAGACCTTGTGGAGATGCTGTCGGAAGCTGGTAAGATTGTGTCATTATCCACAGTGAAACGAGTACTGTATCAACATGGGCTAAAATGCCACTCTGCCAGGAAGAAGCCATTACTCCTAAGAAAAATATAACAGCTAGATTAATGTTTGCAAATGCAAACAGGAACAAAGACCTGCATTTTTGGAGACGTCCTGTGGTCTGACAAAACTAAAATTTAACTGTTTGGCCATAATGACCATCGTTACGTTTGGAGCAAAAAGGGAATACCATCCCGACTATGAAACACGGGGATGGCAGCATCATGTTGTGGGGTTGTTTTGCTGCGGGAGAGACTGGTGCACTTCACAAAATAGATGGCATCCTGAGGAAAGAAGATTATGTGGCAATACTGAAGCAACATCTCAACACATCAGCCAGGAAGTTAAAGTATTGATCAGTTCCACCAGTTCTGTCAGGAGGAATGGGCCAAAATTCCTACCAACTATTGTGAGAAGCTTGTGGAAGGATATCCAAAACGTTTGACCCAAGTCATACAGTTTAAGAGCAATGCTACCAAATACTAATGAAATGTATGTAAACTTTTGACTTTGCAGAAAGTAATAAAATGGCTTAAACATTCTCTCTCATTATTTGGCATTTGACAAATATAAATAAGGTAAGGTTTATTCGGATTTCATGTCAGATAGTGAGAAAAACATGGATATGTGTCTTTTTATATAGTGTATGTAAACTTCTGGTTTCAACTGTACATCTACAGTGGGGAAAATAAGTTATTGATACACTGGCGATTTTGCATGTTTTCCCACATAACATGTGTGTGACAGACAGAATTCTTGCTGGTTGGTAGGTGATCAAATACTTGTTTCATGCAATAAAATACAAATTATTTAAAAATCATACAATGTGCTTTTCTAGACTTTTTAGATTCTGTCTCTCAAAGTTGAATTGTACTTACAATAAAAATTACAGACGTCTTCATTCTTCGTAGGTGGGAGAACTTGCAAAATCGACAGTGTACTTATACTTATTTTCCCCACTGTATGTAGTGATTAAATTATTCAGTCTCATCAGTCAGTATCTATTAGGTCTTGTTTATATCAGCGTTGGAGGTTCTATTGAGAACCTCTGTTGCTAGTTCCATGGGGAATGAAGGAAAAAATAGTGTAGCAAGTTGCACCATTTTTTCTGTCAAAACAATGGACACCGTGGCTGTGCAATCAATGGGGTCCATCAAGCATTATTGATGTCCATTATGAAATGGGCCAGTTTGGCTCCATTTGCTCATATGCAACCAGGCCTTATAATCAATATTCAACAGATAATTAATTACATTAATGCTTAAGATCTATGTTAGCCTTGGATGATCATTTATTTTACCACGTACACATGTTTACTCCAAAATCAGTCTTCTATGTACAACTAAAGGTAAAACATTGAGCCACACAGATAGTGACAGTGTATAAGTTCAAGTGTAATGTCATTGACCTGTGCAAACAAAGGTATAGTCAGTTTACTATTCCACATCACACGTTCAAATGTGTTCCCATTAGAAGCAAATAGTAGAAAAGGAATTCCAACACCAGGATGCTGCCAAAATGAAATCCAACATTTTATTGCAGCAAAATGAAAAGGTCTGGAGTAGAAATCTGTGCCAACTGCATGGGTTTCTGTTATTTATATGTCAGTGCTATGGAGCAAATGTATGGGAATTCCTCCCAGCACGTACACTTTTCAGCCATAACACTACTTACAGATTAAGTAAATAATGTTAATTAGCGACAATGACAGCTGTAAGGTTACAAATATATTAGAGAGCAAAAAATTTAGTTATTGAAATTGATGCAGTTGGCTTTGTTGGAAGCAGAAAAATGGGCAAAAAGATAAGTGGGTCAGATAATTTCCAAATTAGAAGGTCTTATGGGTTGTTCCTGTTATGTTATAGTTAATACATAACAAAAGTGGTCCAAAAAAGAAAATCAGTGAGCCAGTGACGGCAGAACCTCAAAAACTGTAGCTTTATTAAAGTAGTTTTCTCAACATGCTGTTTTACAGAGTCACAGGCAGCTTAAAGGAGTGTCTCATTACAAGCTTTCAGCCGGTCAGTGAGCCTGATAGTTGAATTGAGGGGCGTGCTTCTTGGTCTGTCTCTTCTGCTCCCTCTTCCCCCCTCCCCTCAGCACACAGGCAGCTCCATAACTTCTATACAGCAAGGGGGAGGGGGTTTGCTGCCAGAGTTAACCCTGTGTGTGCCTGCCTAGGTCTGTTGCAGGAGAGGGCTGATCTATGAGTGTAGAGAGGTCTGTGAAGCTGCTGTGTATGCTAATAGCAGAGGGGATGCATGTGTTCCTATATCCCCTGCTTAGCTTACAAGTCTCCACATCTCCAGCAACAACAAACCCTGTCAGAACAGACACAGGGCAGCTGGGAAGTGTTACTATGTGTCACTAGTACAGCAGAGCATGAAGTATTCACATGCCTGATCTGTATAGTATGAGTATAGTTACAGCTCCACAAACACATAATGATTATATTAAAAAACAGGGTCACTGCTGTCACATCTATGTTTGTAGAGAGCAGGAGTAAGCATGCACTCACAGGGTTAATCCAGGCAGCATGGACACAGAAGCCAGAGTCCTCACTCCCCCTCCCTCCACTACAGAAGCATTCTGTGCGGGAGGGGCTCTCTGCTCTGACCTGTCTTCAAAGGCTGATGAGTCATACAGACCTGACAGCCAGTGAGATAAGGATCAACAGGTCGGCTGCTATAGAAATTTGAGAAGCTGATGCACTCCTACTAACAGGGCTAACTCAAAATCAGTAGTACATTTGTAATGAACATATATTGCAAAGCTGCTTGTTTTTTAAAGATCTTTTAATTAAAACCCAATCATTGTAGCGAGACAACCCCTTTAAGACTTACAGACTGGTCAGGCTGTGGATGGTTCGATAACAGTGATTAGCATATTCAGCTCTGATATAACTAGCTGATCCTGTTACAGTGACATAAGTGCTGGAGACAAACAAGAAGAATAAACAAGCTATTTGAAGGAGTGAAACAATTGCTTATCAGGTAATTAATTTAATCTTGTTAAAGATAAAGAGTCTGCTCTGGAATGAGTGCTGAGCATGGTTGTGTCACTGGCTTCTCTCTGTGTAATTAGGAAGGGAGATATGGAAGATATCCTAGAGAAAATAAAACCTCTCTTATCTCCTGACTGTCAGGGATAACATAATCTTTTCCTAGCTTAACTGCCTAAGCACAAAAAGGTGACCCCGCCATCATACCTTACCTTGACCAAACCCTAGCCTAACGGAGGGCAAACAGATGGATAAAAACTATTAGGCCGTGTTCACACGGCTTATTCACGGCGGATTTGTGCGCCGTAGTGTGCGCACAAATCCGCCGTGAATACGGGGCGGGACGGGGGCGGGGCCGGAGCGCGGCGGGGGCGCCGCTCCCGGCCCCATAGACAATGCATTGTTTACGGCGCGTCCGCGCCGTAAATAATGTGCATGTCACTTTCTCCCCCCGCGGCGGATTTGCCGAGCGGGGAGGAGTGACGGAATCCACTGTTCTCTATGAGAGCAGTGGATTACCGTAATGACTCCGACGGATTGGCGCCGTATTGAAGCGCAAATCCGGCGCGGAATACGGCACCAATCCGTCGGCAAATAAGCCGTGTGAACGGGGCCTTAAGGTTCTGTACAGAACCCTGACTGATCCTGGAAAGAGACCGGAACCTTTTAAAGTGCCACACATATATTTCTCACACTGTAAAAGACTAATGTATTTAGAAAAAGTCTTCAGTTACCTGTCCCTACATGTTAAAAGCTAATCTTTGTAGTAAGAAAACGCCTTTAAGCCATGCCTTAGATGAACAACAAAGCTTTAGCCCTTCAAAGGCTTGAAAATGGCTGCACAAAATGGCTCAGACATTGCTATTCACCTAAAGCATGCTACTTATCTTAAACATGGGTAAATTAAGCTACATTTTTGGGATGCTGCTTTGTTTCTTCAGTTTATGCTGAACAACTTTGGTCTGTAGCAATCAAATTCAATAGGGATCTGCATAATTCATTAATGCCAATAGTTCATCTCTACAAATTTTGCTCTTTCAAATAGTTCTCTGCTCTGGCCAATGAAGGGCGTTTTATCAGAGGAATCCTATTATCATCTTCACTTACCTTAGAGCTTAATATTCAGAGCCAAAATATCAGTAACATCTTAATCATAAATCTGCTCAAACTGGATTTCTTCAGTGTACAGATATGCAGTTCTGTCAGTATATTTTAATTTGTTACTCTTCATGAATATAATACGTTCATCAATCTGCTAATCTAGTGGGATACTGTAACAAGATAAAGCTGTGTCCTTATAGAAAATCAAATTTACTTATAATCACACAAAAGCTTACGGTTTAAGCTTCTGTCACTTTTAACATCAAGAATGGTGCAGCACCATTGGTTTGAAATGACTGAAACTAATATAATTCAAAATCAGGCAAAACAATGAGTCCCTTAACATCCATACAGTTACTAAAATGCATCCTCTACATCAGGGGTCTTCAAACTGCGGCCCTCCAGCTGTTGGGAAACTACAACACCCATAATGCATTTATGTAATCTATAACAGTTGGCATGATGGGAGTTGTAGTTTCCCAACAGCTGGAGGGCCGCAGTTTGAAGACCCCTGCTCTACATAACATACAATTGGGAAGAATCTCAAAAAGAGCTCAACCAGTCAGTACCATGGACAGCAAACCCTGTAATAGGCAGATACAACTGTAGATCTTCACACCCCACTAAACAAACAAATCTTCTGTAAAAAAGGTTCAAGGTCTTGCTGGTCAGTGAATCAATATACAGCAAACGTTTTCTACTAACTAGTTACTTTCTATAAGAGTCACCTGACATAGACCAACAGTAGTTAGCTCCGTCCTGCTCTCAGAGTTGGGTTCAGGTGGGGCATGGTAATCATCTATTTCATGTAAATAATAAATGAGGAAGTATTCATTTATTTTGTAACATAAAACTTCAAGTAGTAATATTAATGTTACAAAATAGTCATAGTAATAGCACCACAATGCAAATACTATAAAAAAGCACTACTTCATATATAGCAAGGCAAATCAATATGGCTCCATTGACTTTACATTAATAACCAGAGCATAGCACTTAGATTACATTCTGTTTTTTGCACATTTTATAAATGATGCATATCTGTAACATTTATAGCTATTTACAAATATGCTTACTTTACAGTATCCATATAATGGCATCTACATAAATATATAAATTTCAAAAATAAGCCGTATCTGGATAATACGACCTAGCTTGAACGTTCAGGGTTTTTGGAGTAGGCATGAAAAATTAGCCCTAGTTACAAAAAATAAGCCCTAGTTATACCCGGGAAAGCTGATCAGGGCTGACCACGTCAGCACAGCTATCCCCTCCATAGCAGTGAGGGATCCTGCTGCAGATCTCCTCTAGAGCAGTGATGTTCTGGGGCTGTCGCTGGACAACACAGACTTTCAACTCCCTCCAAAGGTTTTCTATAGGGTTGAAATCTGGAGACTGGCTAGGTCACTGCAGGACCTTGAAATGCTTCTTACAAGCCAATCCTTTGTTGCCCTGGTGGTGTGCTTGGGATCATTGTCATGCTGAAAGACCCAGCCACGTTTCATCTTCAGTGCCCTTGCTAATGGAAGGAGGTTTGCACGCAAAATCTCCCGATACATGGCCCCATTCATTCTCTCATGAACACGAATTAGTCATCCTGGTCCCTTTGCAGAGAAACAGCCCCAAATCATGATGTTGCCACCCCCATGCTTCACAGTAGGTATGGTGTTCCTTGGATGCAGCTCAGCATTCTCTCTCCTCCAAACACGACAAGTTGTGTTTCTACCAAACAGTTCTACTCTTCTGGATCATCCAATTGCTCTCTAGCAAACTTCAGACGGGCCCAGACATGTACTGGCTTAAGCAGGGGGACAAGTCTGGCACTGCAGGCTCTGAGTCCCTGGCGTAGTGTGTTACTGATGGTAGCCTTTGTTAGGTTGGTCCCAGCTCTCTGCAGGTCATTCACTAGGTCCCCCGTGTGGTTTCCGGGATTTTTGCTCATCGTTCTTGTGATCATTTTGACTCCACGGGGTGAGCTCTTGCATTGAGCCCCAGATGGAGGGAGATTATCAGTGGTCTTGTATGTCTTCCATTTTTCTTTGGTCTTTGCCGTAGTGGAGTTTGGAGTGTGATTGTTCTAGGTTGTGGACAGGTGTCTTTTATACTGATAACAAGTTCAAACAGGTGCCATTACTACAGGCAATGAGTGGAGGACAGAGGAGCCTCTTACAGAAGAAGTTACAGGTCTGTGAGAGCCAGAAATCTTGCTTGTTTGTAGGTGACCAAATACTTATTTTCCAACATAATTTGCAAATAAATTCTTTCCAAATCAGACCATGTGATTTTTTGGATTTGTTTTCTCATTGTGTCTCTAATAGTTGAGGTCTACCTGTGATGTCAATTACAGGCCTCTCTCATATTTTTTAAGTGGGAGAACTTGCACAATTGGTGGCTGATTAAATACTTTTTCCCCACTGTATGCTGCTACATAATACTGGTTCATTTTAAGGGGTCTAAAGGAGTCACTGACTCATCTTTAGAGAAATTACTGAAATAAACCTACAAACTAATCAAGATTTAAAGGGGCATTCCCATCACATTGATTAGCTTTAAACATGTAGTCAAACAAATGTTAACAACAACAAAAAAAAAACAAATACATTGCTGTTCTGATTTTGCTTCATTTCAGAATTAGAACAGTTCTTATATTCTTCAGTTTTGGAGTGGAGCATGAACTGTTAAATGCAAAGGGGACAGCTGAATCCGCAAACCCAGCAAGAAGTCATCCCTCTTTGCGTGCAAAAAAAGACAAAATATCGGTCGGATAATCCAACTGGTATTTTTTCTATGCCGTGTGAATGCACTCTAACAGGCACAGCTAGGAGTAGGAGTTAGCAGAAATGTCAGTCAGTGCTGTAATAGAACTGCCCACAACCTGCACAGAAAGTTGGAGCCTAAAATAGCTGTAAAAAGTGAAAATCAGCTACATGGGAAAAACCCCTTTAATAGCATTGTCTACTTGTATACCAAGTTTTTTCTTATGGCTCCAATTTATTTAAATAAAAACTGAGGCAACCTTGTGGACTTCTCCGTTAAAAAAATTCCCACAGTTTTGTCTACATTTCTATTGCACATCTATGTGTCTCCATGGTAACAGACTACAAACAATATGTAGTCTGATTCTGCAACAGGTATGTTGGCAAGACGTAGGGTACAGAGAAAGGGCAGTGTGACTACCATTTGCAATGTTGCTTACCTTTTAATTCTAAACAAATTTGAACATTGTATTTGATCGCATTCGAATGACGGACCCAACAGGTGCGATGCAAACACGCAGCGGCAAGCACTCATGTGAACACCGCTGCTTGTCTGTCATTGCGGGCAGTGATAAACTCACTGCTAATTGTTAGATGCGTCTCTGGGTCCGTTCAGATGGACAAAACAAACAAATGGACCAGCTTACCCCATATAGCAGTGGCCTCCGCAAGTATCCCGGTCAGAGTAACCCGTACGTTGTCCAGTGGAATGTAAGAGAGATGATACAGCGGTACCAGAGGATATTAAAAAGCAAAATCCTTTATTGAAAATCTGTAAAAGTCAGGTAACCCAACGAAGCATAGCAAAAAACCCTAGTAACAACGCCAACACGTTTCAGGTGTAAAGTTCACCCTTAGTCATGGCATACTGGTTCTACACCAGTGCTGGTATATATAGTAAAATAAAATTACAGTATAAGGCTATTTTCACACGGCTTAAAATGGGCCGTATTTCAGTCCGTAATTACGTGCCGGAGTGCGCAAATTACGGCTGGAATACGTCCCAGTCATTACGGTAATCCACAGTTCTCATAGAGAACTATGGATTACGTCTCCTCTCCCTGCTCGGACAATACGCCGAGGGGGGAGATAATTCACATGTCACTTTCTAGCGGCGTATACGCACCGCTTGCAGTGATTCTCTATGGGCCGGCGAGGTGTCGGCCCCCCGCTCCCTCCCCCGCCCCCGGCCACACGGCGTAACTGCGGGGCGTAATTACGCCCCGCAGTTAAGCCGTGTGAACATAGCCTAAAGGTGCACTCACCTGTTCCCATCGGCTCGCTCCTCTCAACACTTACTGCGCCAACTTCCGGGACGCCGCCGGATGCACGAGGACGCCGACAACACGGGCCGGCAAGCTGTGCGGCGTCTCCAGGAAGTGACGCGTGCGTTTACCCAGGCAACAGATGACAACCTAGGAAACTGTGCGCGGAGAGGCGGCGCCAGCAATATGCCACGGCGCCGAACTCCCCCACACTACAAATCCGGGCAAGAACGAGCCGATGGGAGCAAGGAGTGAGACACCTACCAGAATTAAAATTACTGAAACCTCAAACACAAGGAAATAGTAGAATATTCATAAAGTAAATGAGAAAAGCAGCTCAACGATTCTGATGTAATATAAAATAATGCAACCATCAATATATAAACAGAGCCCTATTATATACTTTGCATTCAACACCTACAATGGAATATCACTGGTATGATACAGCAAGCACTGATATTATAACAATCAATTTACATAATTAAATGAGAAAAAGGGGAAGAAAAAAAAAAGGGAAAAAGGAAAAAGGAAAAAACATTAATTTAATAATGGAACATCCATTCTCTTTTGAGATTTAATCCCATGAGGGCCGCAGTCTCAAGTGCAATAATCCAATATGCCTTCCTGTCATGGAGCATGTCCCAGGTCCCCTCCACGTGTAGATCTAACTACCCTGTCAATACCCATAATTTTTAATTTGCTGAAATTTCCTGCATGTACATCTCTAAAATGATTTGAAAGTTGAGATCTATTACGTACGGAGGTATTTGTGATGTCATTAAGGTGTTCAAGAATACGAGTTTTTAGCCTTCGGGTGGTACTACCCACATAATGAAGATTACACTGTGCATGTAGCTAAATACACAACATGATGTGAGTTGCAATTAATATAATTGCGAATGGTAAATGATTTTGTTTGTTGGCTATTATAAAAGACCTTACCAGAATTAACAAACCCACAGACCCGGCAAGGATTAGAGCCACATCTGTAAAAGCCTTTATATTTAAGCCATGTTTGCGTGGACTTCTTAGAATTAACTGAATTAGGGGCTAACAGACTATCCAGGGTGTGGGATCTCCGGGTAACAACACAGAGACCCCCTGACAATATTTCCTCTAGAATGGGATCCTCCGATAATACGGGTAAGTGTTTAAAAAAAATATTCTTGATTGTGCGAAATTGGGTATTGTGAACCAACACCAAAATATTGTTGTTTTTAAAAACTCCTTGTTTTTGATACTTCTTACATTTTCTACAGGAAAGAAGTTGATCCCTAGTCTTATCCTGTACCATGGTAGTCGCCCGTTGCAAAATCCAAGAAGGGTAACCCCTTTTACTTAGTCTACTGCAAATAGCATTACATTCACTCACAAAGTCGTCCTGTTGGCTACGGTTTCTCATGGCTCGGGTCATTTCACCCACATGTATAGACCTGTGGGTATGTTTAGGGTGAAAACTCCAGTGGTGCAATGTGGTGTTGCCTGCCATTGCCTTACGATGAGTCTGTGTGGCAATCTTGTGGCCTGGTTCACCAGTAAGTGCAAGATCTAGAAATTTAATGTTACCATCCCCCACCTGATGTACAAATCGTAAATTACAGGGGTTATTATTTAAATTAAAAAGAAAGTTGGGTATGGCAGATACATCGCCCCTCCAAATGAAGAAGAGGTCATCGACGTATCTGCCATACCAAAACAAAAACGGCAAAAACGGATTATCGGGGGTGTAGATGTAGGCGAACTCCCACCAAGCCATGACTAAATTAGCCAGGGAAGGTGAGAACTTCGCCCCCATTGACACGTACATAATAGATCTCAACTTTCAAATCAATTTAGAGATGTACATGCAGAAAATTTCAGCAAATTAAAAATTATGGGTATTGACAGGGTAGTTAGATCTACACGTGGAGGGGACCCGGGACATATGCTCCATGACAGGGAGGCATATTGGATTATTGCACTTGAGACTGCGGCCCCCATGGGATTAAATCTCAAAAGAGAATGGATGTTCCATTATTAAATTAATGTTTGTTCCTTTTTCCTTTTTCCCTTTTTTTTTTTCCTTTCCCTTTTTCTCATTTAATTATGTAAGTTGATTGTTATCAGTGCTTGCTGTATCATACTAGTGATATTGCATTGTAGGTGTTGAATGCAAAGTATATAATAGGGCTCTGTTTATATATTGATGGTTGCATTGTTTTATATTACATCAGAATCGTTGAGCTGCTTTTCTCATTTATGAATATTCTACTATTTCCTTGTGTTTGAGGTTTCAGTAATTTTAATTCTGGTAGGTGTCTCACTCCTTGCTCCCATCGGCCTTGTTCTTGCCCGGATTTGTAGTGCGGGGGAGATCGGCGCCGTTGGATATTGCTGGCGCCGCCTCTCTGTGCACAGTTACCTAGGTTGTCATCTGTGGCCTGGGTAAACGCACGCGTCACTTCCTGAAGACGCTGCACAGCTTGCCGCCCGTGTTGTCGGCGTCCTCGTGCATCTGGCGGCGTCCCGGAAGTCGGCGCAGTTAGTGTTGGGAGGAGCGAGCCGCTGGGAACAGGTGAGTGCACCTTTATACTGTTATTTTATTTTACTATATATACCAGCACTGGTGTGGAACCAGTATGCCATGACTAAGGGTGAACTTTACACCTGAAACGCGTTGGCGTTGTTACTAGGGTTTTTGCTATGCTTCGTTGGGTTACCTGACTTTTACTGACTTTTACAGATTTTCAATAAAGGATTTTGCTTTTTAATATCCTCTGGTACCGCTGTATCATCTCTCTTACATTCCGTTCAGATGGACCCAGAGACGCATCAGAAAAGCGGATGTTCACATGGACGCAAGACGCCGTGTGAACATACCCTTAGGCCTGATTCACATCTGTAAGAGAGGTTCGATTTGGAGCCTTCATCACAGAGATGATGCCAGATCTATTACATGATGGACACCAACAGTGCCCGATAAACCCTACTGACTACGATGAGGTCCGTTAGGTTTCTGTTGTGGTGTCCGTCATTAAAACAGATAAAAATGTGCTGCTGTAGGCACTGATACAGATTTGAACCAGGCCTTAGGCTATGACTGCACAGCACTGGAATTTGGTCAGTTTTTCTGCGGATTCAGTATTTTGAATCTACCATAATCTGACCGTACCCAGCACTGTGTAGCCCTCGCATGGATTTTTTACTGAGGGTTTCCTAAACCTAAAACCGTCTAGTGGACCAACATCAGATCAATGTAGCCCCAATGTATTAGGCCGTCGGGAATCCAAAATCTGACAAGCGGTGCGGTGTGGTCCAGTGATGTCAAAATGTCATTGGATTTTGGGCAGCATTTTCACATTGCTGTGTAGGTATAGCCTTAGAAAGCTGAACAAGGCAGCCAACAACATCAAGTTTTCTGATGCAGAAGTAGTGGTTGTCTCTTGTCAGCAGCATTTTTATTTGTGTGATAATAAGTTACGCTATATAAATGATAATGGATAAAAGTCAAATTTATTCCACATGAAATCAGTTAGCATCAGTCTTCATTAATTCTGACTTGAGGCTCAGGCATGAGGCAAGGGGTAGATGTCAACATCAGAGAGTCTTTGTGTAAGAACACTATATGGGCTCTTTGATTTCCAACTAATTTGATAGCACATATCTCACTTCCACCCCTGATTTTACCTTACTGAAACTAGTTAAATGCCACAGTAGTTTAACCAAAAGAAAGAATTGTAATGTCACAGTAGCTCATTTAACTAAAGGTATTTAGAGAGTCACCAAAATTTACCTAAAGTATGCACTTACAGTTAGGTCCATATATATTTGGACACTGACACAAATTTTGTTTTTTGTACCTGTTAACTGAAACATATTCAAGTTACAGTGATATAATGGACATGGACATATTCCAGACTTTCAGCTTTCATTTGAGGGTATCCACATTAAAATTGGATGAAGAGTTTAGGAGTTTCAGCTCCTTAACATGTGCCGCCCTGTTTATAAAGGGACCAAAAGTAATTGGACAAATTAAATAATTGTAAACAACATGTTAATTTCTAATATTTGGTTTAAAACCCTTTGTTGGCAATGACTGCCTGAAGTCTTGAACTCATAGACATCACAAGACGCTATGTTTTCTCCTTTTTGATGCTCTGCCAGGCCTTTACTGCAGTAGTTTTCAGTTGCTGTTTGTCTGTGGCCTTTCTGACTGAAGTTTAGTGTTTAACAAGTGAAATGCTGATCAATTGCGTTGAGATCAGGTGATTGACTTGGTCATTCGAGTATTCCACTTCAATAAACTCCTCAGTTGCTTTGGCTTTATGTTTTTGGTCATTGTCCATCCGTATTATGAAACTCCGACTAATCAGTTTGGCTGGATTTGGATGGATTTGAGCACTGGTGCCAATTGACTGTTCCATATAATGTACTGGGAAACCGTAAACAAAAATTCTGTGTGGGGTTGAATGTGAAACAAAACGTAATTGCAGCACTTTGTGGGGGTGTTATTTTAATGTAGTGTACTTTTTGGTATTATTGACATATTATATGTACTCTCTAGATTGGTACAATTCTGGTGATACCAAATGTGTAGTGTTTTAGTACTATTAGAAAAAAAACTGTAGATTTTCCTACAAGACCACTTTCTGTCACCAATAACTTTTTTCTTTTTCCATCTATAGACCTTGGTGAGGGCTGATTTTTTTTTTGTCTGAAGTGTAGTTTTTACTGGTACCATTTTGAGATACATGTTTACTTTCATAATTTTTTAGTCCAAATTTTTAGGAAAGTGAAATTACCTTAAAGATGCAATTTTGGCGATAGGAATTTTATTCTTCTATGGTGTTCACAGTATAGGATAAATGATGTTATATTTTAATAGATAATATTTTTCCGAAGTTGTCAATACCAATCACACAAATATTTAATCTTTTTATTTGGAAAATGGCAAAATGGGGGTGGTTAATATTTTACATTTTTTATTTACTTTTGAAACTTTTTTTTTTTTAAGTTGTAGATATAGTCCCCTTAGGGTGCTTGACCACAAGGGGGTGCATTTACTTGTATACCGTTTTGCATTATATACATAATGCAGAAAGGTCTACAAATATGGCGCTCCTATTACTTCCTGCCTGTGGTTATAGTCGTAACATAGCAGCTACGGAAGTCTTGATTAGGCTTCTGGCTGTCTGGCAAGAGCTTGACAGTCCACAATCTCATAATGGGGGCGCACGATTGGGGAAAGTTCCTCATTCATTTAGACATCATGGACATGATTGTCATGATGTTAAACAGCAGGGTTTGGAGCCATCTCAGATCCCTACTGAAAGCAACAGGAGTGAGCTGTTATGGCTTAGCAAGTGAACCCACTACATAGATCTTTACCGACAGCATGATGTACCCATATGTCATATCTCGGTAGAGTTACTAAACATAGGAGGAACCAGCTCACCCAGCCAGTGGATGCACGGAAGACAGGAGTGTCTGACCTGAAACGTGTAAGCTGTTACCTGCCTGTTCGATGCCAATGATGTTTAAACCTGGAATAAAAATTGCTTCTTTAAAGGACGCTGGAATCAATTTTCCTTCTCTATATCTTGGTAGGGGGTTAAATTACTGCAAGCAGAGATCTTAAAGGGGTTTTTCCACAAAGTAAAATTGATGTGGGGCGTTTGTAAATTAAATAATAAACATTTTCACCATTCATCATTATTAAAAATTCTGCACCGTTTTTGTCTTAGCTGCTCATTTAGTGATCAATTGTTTACAGCTCGTCTCCAGGGGATAAGACCAGGGCTGAGAGCTTCTCAGTCCTGGTCGCACATGCTCAGACATCACCTCTCCTCTCAGGCAGCTACTGAGTGTTCAAACCCCAGGTGTTGTCATTCTACTCCCGTCCTCGGTACTCCTTAGTAATTAGTCAAACAGTGCAAATAAATAAAAAAAAAGAAGCCTCAATCAGGTCTGTGCATTGATAAAGAGAAATAAAATCCACAGGTTTGGTTCCTGCAGGGATTTGAGCCGAGGACCCTTGTGCCTGGAGGCAAAAGTTTTACTTTTGAGCTACAATGTAGCTACTTACAGTTCTACATATAAACAGACCTTTCTTTGACTAAAGAGAGGAAAGGCCTGGTGATGTCATCCTGCTGGGTCACATGATATGCAATTCAAACAAATCACACATGCCTCCTTCTGACCACACAGAGCTGAAGGGGTGGATGAAGGAGGTATGAAATGAGATTGTGGCAAAACCCCTTTAATACTGAAATTATACTGGAAAATTGCACAGTATGAGGTTATTTCCATCCATGGGATATGTCTGATAGATGCGGATCCCATCTCAGCGGTATTCAGAACTTGCATAGAAGTGATCAGAGAGAGGTGCACATGTGCAGCCACTTCTCTCTCTGCTCTTGCCATCAGAGATGGGGTATGGTATCCCAGAGGAAGGACTTGCAGCTATTTGACATATATATTGTAACACTGAAATAATCCACAGCTCTTTTATTGCACAACAGTACAGTGCGAATGAGTTATTTGGGCACTGGTGTCTGCCCCTCCTCTTTCACCTCCTGACTGAATAGTAACCAAAGTGTCCTGCAACCACTGTGTAAGGAAGGTGCAGTCGGAAGAAGAGATAAGACAGAAGACTTCCTTAAGAAGAACCAGAACTCTTAATTTCTATAGAAGCTGCACTATAGAGAAAGGAAATTAAAGCCTGGCAGACAAAAGTCACATCACAGAAGCAGCTACTGGAAACAGAAAGAAAAGAGCAGTGAGCTGCTTACTAGGAAGGATCACTGTACTACATAGAAAACCACAGACAGTGCTTGATCAAAGGCTTGCCCTATAAAAAGAGCGGGCAAGAAAAGAGTGAGGTGCACATCACAACTAAGGGAGAAAGACTTCATACATTACATAACTCTACCTGGACAAGGTAAGTTAACTTATATAATTTAGGATAGACAGTATGTTCTATGCAATATAGTTTATATAGTCATATAAAACAACACAGTGGAACAAATAATAAAGATGTAGACTGACACAGGCAGGATATAGTGCTAGCTTCATTTCTCGGTCTCCTCCTTTACTTTACACTTTTTTGTTAAATGCACAGTCGTTTATTCACGTTTCATTGCCAGAATGTCAGTGACCAAAATATAACAATAATACAATATTGGATGTACCTTAGCTTGATATACCAATCAAATTTAACAAGTCTGTTCAGAAAAGTGCTAAGTAAAATACGCACCCAAACATAAAATAACTCCTATCTAAGAAACATTTGAATACAGAATAAGCTAAAAAACAATAAAACAGAAAAAGTTATACCCAGGATTAAAGAAAGTGATAACTGGTCAGTACACATACATGGTTGATTAAACACCACTAAAAAGGTGAAGCTAGGACTGTATAGAACAAAGTCATTGCCAAGAAAATCTGTGGGATTAATAGCAACTTCACTGGTGGTCTAGGATGACGGACAGGGTAGATCTAGACTCTTTGGAGTACTAAGATTAATTCCAGCTCCTAAGTAGGTGGTAGTTTAAAGCGGTGGAGAGGCTTTTACCCACTTCGATGGTGGTCTAGGATACCTAAGGAGTTAATGCCAAAATGGGTAAAGTTGTGATTTAGGGTAAAGGGGTGAATGTCAACATCACTGCTAGTCTAGGTTACTGAAGGGGTTACCTGGTGGTCTAGGGCAGCGTAATGGGTTAATATCTGTATCCCTGGTGGTCTGGGGTAGTGAAGGGATTAATATCTGTATCCCTGGTGGTTTAGGGTAGTGAAGTGGTCATTGTCTGCATCTTGCGGTTTAAGCTGGTAAAAGGGTTCATGCTACATATTTGGTGGGAAGTGGGTTACTGACCTCATAGGCTCTAGCACTGTCATTTGACAGTGTTGACTGTTTTCAAATTCGTCTTCCTTACTTATACTGGTTCATGAAATTGGAACACTGAATGTTAGTCAACCTACTTTACTATTAGAACAGATTTTGGGGGGTTTCATACATTTTTGCAATTTTTGGTTCAGTTATTTTAAGCAAAAGCCAAGAGTGGATCCATCAGAGAGCAGAAGTATGAGTCCTTTCTTCATATTTCCCATTACGGGAACCCACTCCTGGCTTGGACCTTTAAGTTGATTTCACACACATTAAAGAACATTTATTGGCAATTGTGCCAGATTTCTGGTGGAATTTGTACAAAATATTGGTGGATATGCACCACATTTACACCACATTTATTATGTATTTACGACCGTTTGTAGACACCTCTGTGCCTCATCCGAAAAAGGGCATGGCATCGCTATAAGGGGTGTGGCTTCATATAAAGTTGCCGTGGTTTAGGTTTCGATGCCGTAAACAAAGTGCATATTTATACTTCTTCCTTCTGGATCCACTTCTAGTTTTGCCTCAAAAAACTGCCATGGCATTTTTCAAAAATAAAAGTTGTGTGTGAACCTACCCATAGGCAGTTTAGACCTGGTTCACATAGGCGTTGGATGTTCCATTCACAACCTCTTTTGCAAACACCCATGGCGCTCATTAGATCCCATTGGCTATAATGGGACTGTCTGGTCTCTGCCGCAGTGTCCATCATTTTCACAGAAATAAATAGTGCAACTTGCGGTGATATTTTTTCTGTAATTCCCGAATCGTACATGTAGTTTTTGTGGCAGTTTTTAGAAGCCAAAGCCAGAGTTTGATGAAGAACAGATAGAAGAAATGTCGGTCTTTCTTTCATAAGTTGCCATGTTTTGCATCCACCTCTGGCTTTAGCTTAAAACACTTAGGGCGACATGTATGATTGTGTGGCGCCCAGGCATGATTTTTTTGTGCGCATTTGTAGTGTAGAATGCACCTAAATCTATGAACCTGTTCTACTGCGGGTCATAGATTTAGCGCTTTCTAGCTACAAAGCGAGAATTCTGTCTCAGGTAAACCACTTTTAAATTGTAATGAAGTAATGGGCCTGGATTTGCCATTCAAAAGTCATAAATGTGTAGCTTCGTAGGGTTGTAGTGCGACACACCTCCAGCCCACTCCCCGATCTCCGGCGCATTACAAAGTGCCGCAGACGCTCTGTAATGCGCCTGATATTGGAATGGGTCTGGTTAAAAACATAGTGCACAGGGCTGCAACAGTTTTTGGGCTGAAAAGACGGCAGATTTCTGGTGCACCACCATACAAACATGCCGCCCTTAGTTGCCATTCTTCCAAGAGGTATGAAGAAATAGGATCCCACCACCTAAAAATTCATGGGTGTTTGGGGGACATTTGTTACGTGTGTCAGGGTAATTTCTGGGGCCAAGATTTATACAGGCAGTCCTCGAGTTACATCTGTCCCCTATTCACAAATGGAGACTCATGGGGTGTGACTCAGCCTGCTGGCATCACACACCGAGTCACGCCCTGTAATAACATTGCAAGCCCTCCTCTGTCTTCCTCAGTCTTCAGGCTGGCACAACGGATCTGTCTCACCGCTCTTGTCTTGTGCTGTCGGCCCCGTCACGGCAAGTCTGTTCTTCCTGCTCCCTGAATCCCCCACTCCAACCCAGCAACCTCTCATGTAAAATACAGTACTGTATCAGCACCCAAACAATTTGTACTTTTGTGCATACTGGCATTTGTAGTTGTGGAACTACAAGTGCCAGCATACCACACCACATATGTACTAATTGTATGAGTGATGATTAGTATATCTGTTTAACATTTTCTGCTGTGGCATGCTGGCACTTGTATTTCCATTCTTCACAGCAGCTAGCAGCTGTGGAACTACACAGACCAGCATGTCACAGCAACACATGAGAGACAGAAAGTGAGGTGAAATCTTGAAAAAAGAGGCACAGACAGCAAAACAAATGTGAACGGGGTGTTAACCTTCTATGCGTTATACAAAACTAAAAAAAATTTTTTTAGCTGGAATTACATTTAATAAATGTAACTGGTCGGACTTACATACAAATTCAATTTAAGAAGAAATTTACAGTTCCTATCCTGTTTGTAACCCGGGGACTGCCTGTATTTCCCAGATTAGGCTTCTTAAAGGTTGTCAAGAATGCTGTCAGAATTGCCACAAAAACTGCATGAGTGGCTGCCACCTTTTTAAGATACTATTGAATTTTGCATTGATTGCAAAGCACAAGGAAATCGGCAGGTTAATTTTGTTGCAATTTAGCAGGGCATGAAAAGATAATAATACATAAATTTACTGCTGTGAAATCTCACTGCTTTAAGTTTAGTGGGTGCTATAGGAAAAACAAATAAAGTGTGACTGCGGAGCGTTGAAGAAGTTCTTGGAAAACAAATATTATAGTGTACAGAAATTGACTTATGCTGACTTTTTGCTCTTTTTATTTTTTTTCAAACTAGTGCTCCTATTACCAGCCTACCATCATCTGAGGCAATAGTTTTCAATGCAGTATTTTTTCAGGGATCAGATATGGTTGGTGTAATACAATGTCAATCAATTTAAAGAGAGATCCAGAGTTCTATGAAAGTTTGTGAACTTTTCAGAATTTTCTGTATTTCTGCATAAATGTGGCATCAGATTTTCACACAAGTACTAAAAGTAGAAAAAGAAAACCAAATCTAATAAATTAGTCAAAACTATTAGACCTGGTCATTTACTTATGAAAGAAAATGGCCCAGTATCACCTATCTGTAAGTGGCAGAAGTATGTGAACTTTTGCTTTCAGTATCTGGTAAGACCCCCTTGGGCAGAAATAAATGCAAGTAAACATTTCTGGTAATTGTAGATTAGTCCTGCACATCGGCTGGGAGGAATTATAATCCATTCCTCCATACAAAATGGCATCAGCTCTTATGTTGGTGGGTTTCCTCCTTTTGACTGCTTACTTCAGATCTTGATATAATTTGACAGGTATACAAATTTGATATGGTTTTAAGTCAAATTCCTGTAAAAATATAGAAAATTCTGAAGGGTTCACAAACTTTCAAGCACCACTGTATAGAACCCAGATCAGAGGGTGTAAGCTACCTGGCAAACCAGTTGTCTTGTTGTGGACTTTTAGAATATATCATGAGATTAGAGAAGCAATGAGTCTGAGTACAATGATGAAGAGAACATTTTAATAAGATGTGCAAACAGGAAACTGTCTAATTATATATAAACCACATGAGTGATGAGCACAAAGTACTGAAACTGAAAGAGGTTGTCTCACTACAAGGATTGTTTTTTATCTTAAAGATCTTTCAATAACAAGTCACTTTGCAATATATGTCCGTTAACAGTATCCTACCTATTCCTAGATATCCCCTCTTGTATGGGCTGCATGAGCTTCTCAGGTCTCTATAGCTACAGAGCTGTTCAATCTTTCATGATAGGCTGCCAGCGCTGGTCGCTATAGCTACAGACCTGTCTTCTACAGAAGCCGTGTAAAAGCCAGTAAACACGTCCCTAAATTCAAAATCAAACCAAGAAAACAGGACTGAGGTAAGATGAATTAATGTAGTGAGACAACCACTTTAATTGCCCCTTAAAGGGGTATTCCCATGTCAGTGAACAGCTTCAAACATGTAGTCAGAGGTAAATAAAGACTATTACTAAATAAATAGCTGTTCTCCATTTCAGAGCTAAAGCAGTTCTTGTGTACACAAGCTTCCTAATGTTACCAACCACCTATTTCTGTTCTAATAAGATCTAGAGCCCTAGCCCTGCTGTGTCTTATTAGCAGCAAAGGAGCTTGTTTTTCTTTGTTACTGACAAACTTTAACCTTTTAGAGCTCTGTAGCCTTCTGCCCTACTGTTTAAACTCTTCCATTATCAATGTCACTATATCACACTCAGCAAGGAATAGCAGAGCTGATATACCAATCACTGCTGTAGAACCGTTCACAGCCTAACCTGGAAGTGGGAGCCTGAAGCTAGCTGTGAAGAGTGAAACAGCAAGCTGGAACAACCCCTTTAAGGCAGACCTCGGAAACATTACACATAGGCCCTTTTAAATATAAACAAATTACAATGATTAGACCACTGTAATAAAGCAAAAAGCTTCTTAAAGGGAACCTGTCACATAAATTATGCTCCCCTTGCTGAGGACAGCACAAGCTAGTGTCATACCTGCTGTTTCCAGTGCTGTGTCCCTTATTCTGTAAAATGCTGGAGTTTTAGAGCATTTAATGCTCAAATCTTATTCATGAGCAGGTGTTAGCCCCGCCTACCAAAGGCTAGCCCCGCCCACTGACAGTTATTCACATGTTTCTACCTATTCAAAGTAATAGGTTTATCAGTTGAGGTGGGCGGGGCTAGCCTCAGATGGGCGGGGTTTCAAATGACTTTGACTCTTTCTGGCTAAAAACTGCAGATTTGAGCACTCGAAAACTACTGCACCTTACAGAATAAGGGACACAGCACTGGAAACATCATGTCTGTCACTACCTGTCCTCAGCCAGTGGGGCATAAAGTAGGTGACAGGTTCTCTTTAAAGGTAACCAGCAAACTTAGAATACAGTCTAATCTCTAGGCACAATGTTTCAGAGCAATATGAAATGAGTAGATTGATATACATTTGTTTGGAAAAAGATTCAGCAAAATTAGTAGTTATGTAGACATGTAGATAGAAATTGGTGTCAATTACTAAGTGGATATATATATATATATATATAATATAATTATATATATAAGTATATATATATATATACTATATTATATATTAATATATATTATATATATATATAATATATATATATATATATATAGTGAGAAGTCACAAGGTGCTATTTTGGATGGCCGATACGTGTCACCGAGGTTCTTAGTCTCGGTGACGTGAACCTGCTAGCCGTTCGTCGGTATTGTTATGGTACTGACATTTTGTGGTTCCAGTAGTATGACTGCTGAAAAGCAGTCGAACTGGGACAGGCTTTTACTGGAGCAGTCTAATAGTTGGGTGGGAAGACTGCTTCCATGTATACAGGCCGTGTTTAGCTGGGCCTACTTAAATGCAGTAAGTTTAGGGAACAAGGGGGTGTGGTTCACAGTCAGTTTGGTTTGTCTGACCTGGGGAGAGGTGGAAGGTCTGTGCTCCAGCCTGCAATCTGCCATATGCCCATTCCCCTAATCTGGGCGAGGACTGAAACCCAGCAACATTTACAAATCAAGAGACTGTGAGTTATCCACACGAACTGTATATTTTCTGTTGCAGGGCAGTTAAGCCGTATGTGGTTTTTTTTTTTTTGTTCTCTTTGAACTGTGGCTAAATAAAAACCAAAAGTCTAAAAACGTATGCCGGCTGAGGACATTGTATTTGTGCTACCACTGAGTTACGTCCCCACTATATATATATATATATATATATATATATATATATATTCACGTTAAGAATTAGGATAACCAGTGATTATTCATTTAAATCTTTGGTCATTCTGGGCCAAAGTGTCTGGTAGGTGGTCCTGCTCAGTGATTGACAGCCTTTCTTGTACAGTTGTGCATGAAGTGTTAGGTATTAATCACTAAGTAGATTGATAAATGTATTTGTGGGAAAGGAATTAGTAAAACCAGTGTTTATTCATTTAAACCTTTTGTCATTTGTGGCCTAGGTGTCCAGTGGGTGGTCCTACCCAGTGATTGACAGTCTTCCTTATATAGGTGTGCATGCAGAGATAGGTGTGATTCACTAAGTAGATTCATATATGTATATGTGGGAAAAAATAGGATATCCAGTGTTTATTCATCTAATCTCTGGCATTTTGGGCCTAGGAATCCAGTGGGGGTTGGGCCCTGTTCAGTTACTAACAGTTGTCTTTATATGCACACTCATGCAAAAAAACTCTCTTAGTCAGTGAGTAGGGCCACCCTCTAGACTTCTACACTCAGAATGAGCAGAGGTTTATATTAATAAAACACTGATTATGCTAAATGTTTTCCCAAAAATACATATATAATTCTGCTTAGCTTTTCCTGCTTTTATTGCCCACACATTTTCAATGTGACAGGTTGCAGTGTTTGTAAAAGTGGGGAAAGAACGTTTGTAGTATTTTTCAATATGGCCATGTGCTACCTCCACTCCATGTAATATAAGGCCTTATTGAAATATCCTGCTGTTACAAGTATAGATATACATTCATGCTTAAGCAAATGACCAACCTGTGGATATTCAAAGTTCCTCGTGGCATAATTCATTTCCTCTTCTTTTTTAGATGTCGTCAATATCTGCTCCTGGAAATGAAGGTATATTTTAATTTACAGCGCTAACAGATAAGGAGGTTATTATAACAGAGATGTGGGAAGTATATCGGAGTTCCTGAGACACCCAAGCCAGCAAATCCCTTATATAGCAAAAGAGAAAGACATGTGGCCACCTAAACATATAAATAGTGCCAAGGGGTAACTCAAGAAATGTTGACATTATAAAAAATCTCACCTGGCTGCAACCTACTTCGTGCCTCTACATGTAATTTGCATCTAAAAACTACCCTTTAGTAGAAACTAGTACAGGAGCATAAGTGAGGCAAAGTAAACTGTGCTGTAAATAGAATTTGTGATGAGGGGACATTATTGTCTGTCTGATATTTCAGCTGGACCGCCGGATTAAAATAGGATATAGCAGTTTCTGTTCCACTTTGACCAAAGGTTCGGATTCTTTGAGATGCCCTTGGTTATTGCTGGGTTTAGCACCTGTAGTTATTCACCTATATTAAAACAAAAATATAATTATATAATTAGGCAAAGTCCTCTTTCAATTAATACGGCTAGGAAATACTTAGAGGGGCAAGTATGAAAACTGTCTAGGGTATGTTCACACAGCTTATTGTGCCGTGTACATTACGTGCCGCAATACGCCGGGTGTTTTGGAACCACGCGCTGATCAACGCGTAATTCCAAAGCACGGGTGGGAGGGGAGGGCTTTCCCATTGACATGCATTGTTAGCGGCGCTTTTTCTTCGCTAATAATTGACATGTCAATTCTCCCCCCCTCCCTCCCCGCACGTACAATGCTGATTGTTTTGTACGCGCGGGGGGGACGACGCGTAATCCATAGCCCTCTATTATTATTATTATTATTATTAATTTTAAAGGGCCATTAATCCCAGGGCGCTGTACATTCGGGGGTTACATACATAACATAAGTCAAACGAGTACAGTGATAAGTGATGAATGACAATTGGCACGACAAAGGGAGAGAGGACCCTACCTGCGAGGGCTTAAAATATACAAGGAGGGGGAAAGAGACAGAAGGTAGGGTCAGACATGTTTGTGGAGGGTGTAGTGGCAGCAGGGTTATTGTAGGTTATAGGCAAGCCTGAAGAAATGAGTTTTCAGATTGCTTTTGAAGCTGGTGAGAGTGAGGGAGAGTCTGATGGGTTGGGGCAGTGAATTCCAGAGTGTGGGGGAAGCACGAGAGAAGTCTTGGAGACGGTTATGTGAGGAGCTGATAAGAGGAGAGCAGAGAAGAAGGTCCTGTGAGGAGCGGAGATTGCGTGAGGGGAGGTATCTAGAGATTAAGGCAGAGATGTATGGAGGGGAGAGGTCATGGAGAGCCTTGTAGGTCATGGTTAGTAGCTTGAAATGAATTCGCTGGGCAATGGGAAGCCAGTGAAGGGATTGGCAGAGGGGAGAGGCAGAGGAGTAGCGAGGAGAGAGGTGGATAAGACGGGCAGCAGAGTTGAGAATGGTTTGAAGGGGAGCAAGAGTGCTAGACGGGAGGCCACAGAGAAGGATGTTGCAGTAGTCGAGGCGGGAGATGACAAGGGCATGGACCAGTATTTTTGTGGTGTCATAGTTGAGGAATGAGCAGATGCGAGAGATGCTTTTCAGGTGGAGGCGGCAGGCAGAAGTGAGGGCTTGAATGTGTGGTTTGAAAGATAGAGCGGAGTCTAGGATTACCCCAAGGCAGCGGACTTGCGGGACATGTGAGAGAGTGTAGCCGTTGACTGAGATAGAGAGATCAGGGGGAGGGGTAGAGTTGGATGGTGGAAAGATGATGAGTTCTGTTTTCTCCACATTTAGTTTTAGGAGACGTGAGGAGAAGAAGGAGGAAATGGACGATAGACAGTCTGGGATCCGGGAGAGCAGAGAGGTAACATCTGGACCGGAGATGTAGAGTTGGGCATCCGATCAGTGAGGTACGAGGAGATCCAGGAAAGGGCCAAGTCTGTGATGCCGAGGGAGGAGAGGATTTGTAGCAGTAGGGAATGGTCGACAGTGTCAAAGGCAGAGGACAAGTCTAGAAGGAGAAGGACAGAGTAGTGGCGTAAGGCTTTGGCAGTTGCTAGGTCATTGGGGACCTTGGTTAGGGCGGTTTCGGAAACCAGATTGTAGTGGGTCAAGAAGCGAGTTGGAGGAGAGGTGGGAGGACAGTTAAAGGTAGATGTGCTGTTCGAGGAGTTTGGAAGCAAAAGGGAGAAGTGAGATAGGGCGATAGTTGGACAGAGCTGAGGGGTCAAGGGTTGTTTTTGTAAGGATTGGAGTGATAGTAGCATGTTTAAAGGTGGAAGGGAAGGTGCCAGATGTTAGTGATAGGTTGAAGAGATGGGTGAGGGCTGGGATGATAGAAGCACTGAGGTCTGGGATGAGGTGGGATGGCAGTGGGTCAAGACTACAGGTAGTGAAGTTGGATTTGGATAGTAGAGAGGAAAGGTTGTCATGAGTGACCGTGGGGAAGCAAGTTAAGGGGGAAGAGCAGTTTGCAAGAGTAGAGGAGGGTGGTGGGGACTCTATGAGAGCTATGAATTACCGTAATTGCGACACGTATTTCACCATGTATAAAGCGCAATACGCGGCTAAATGCACGCCGCAATAAGCCGTCTGAACATACCCTTAGACTTTCTTTGTTGTCCATAACAAGCAATCAGAGCCCCCCTTTCATTCCATATAGTGATCTGAAAAAAATGAAAGAGGAGCTCTGATTGGTTACTGTGGACATCAAAGATAGCTAGACAGTTTTTATACATGCCCCTCTAAGTATTTGTGAGTCATATTAATTGAAAGGGGACTTTGCCCAATTGTATAATTATACATCTGTTTTAATATAGGTGAATAACTAGGGGTGCTAAACAGTTTTCATAAATGAGGCCCTTAATATTTTACATCAACAGGTTGTACTGGCCAACCAGAGAGTCAGGGAATCCTCCAGTGGGCCCAAGCTCTGGCACAGTAATGTACCCCTGATATATCTGGACCCCAAAAGTCTAGCAGAAGACAACTTCATTTGGATCTGATATCTTTTTAAATCCTGCATGTGCAATTATTTCTTTAAAATGGACTTACAAAAAATAAAGGGAACTTGTGACATTGAAAATGCTATCAGATCTGCTGGTAGAATGTTATGGAGCAGGAGAGCTGAGCAAACTTTTGTGGAGAAAGAACAGTAAAACTTATTTTAATTAAATAAATCCCTGCTTATTCAGAGTTAAGGAGTCCAGTAGATAGTCTTATCAGTGATTGACAACTGATGATTGACAACTGACACTCTTACAAGTGTCCAAACAGTGATGGCTGTCAATCATGGATAAGACCACCTACTGGACTCTTTAACCCAGAATCAGCAGTGATTTAAAGTAGTAAAATACAAACTGTATTGCATCTTTCCCTGCAAATCTATATATCAATCTGCTCAGATCCTCCTGTTCTATAACGTGCTACCAGCAGATCAGATAGCATGTTTTATGTGACAGGCTCTTTTTAAAAGAGGGTGTACCCTCAGCATAAATGATTTTAGTGGCCTTAGAAAGTATATAGTTTGTCCCGATACATTGTTATAAAAGCACTAAATATGCTAAAAAATAAAAATATACATTATCAGCAATATATCTAATATTCAGATTCGGAGTTGCTGTCTGAATGACTTGTCAAACTGCTGGTTTTTGCTGCCTGTTGTCTCTAAGTGTACAGGATGCAAAAATAATTATGGGAAAGTAAGGCTCTGTCCACACACTGAGTATTTCAAGTCTGAATCCAGGCGGAAATGCTCATTTAAAAGCGAAAGTAAACCATCCCCAATGACCTCAATAGAAAATACGTGTTGTAGTCCATACAACGCATATTTTTTACCATAAAAAATCTTAGAACATGTTTATTCTTTGGTTGGAAAACGTGAAAATTTACTAATGATGTCAATGGGGATGGCTAAAAACAATGTGTAAAACACGCCCCAAACATTTGTATGTGTTTTGTTTAGCACAGATCCACGTCCAAAACCACATAGAAATAATTGGGACTCATTTCTGACTGTAAAACCACTCTAAATCCACTTGCAAAACTATGTGAAATAGTCATTGAAAACTGCAATGGCACAACAAGTAAATTTTACTCGTTTACCCTAAGGCCGTGTTCACACGGCTTATTCCCGACGGATTTGTGAGCCGTATTGAGCTCACAAATCCGCCGTGAATAAGGGGCGGGACGGGGGCGGGGCCGGAGCGCGGCGGGGGCGCGGCTCCATAGACAATGCATTATCTACGGCGCGTACGCGCCGTAAATAATGTGCATGTCACTTTCTCCCCCCGCGGCGGATTCGCCGAGCGGGGAGGAGCGACGGATTCCACTGTTCTCCATGAGAGCAGTGGATTACCGTAATTGCTGCCGGGGTTTGGCGCCGTACTGCCGCGAAAATCCGGCGCGCTGTACGGCGCCAATCCGCGGCAAAATAAGCCGTGTGAACGAGGCCTAAGTGTATGTTCACACATGGCAGGTTTGTTACAGAAATTTGTGCAGCTGATAAATTCATTCCATATATCTAAATGGGGTTGTTACTGTAGCATGTGCATCGATTGAGGAAATCTGCAACCAGAATATTATCTGTTCACTGCAATGGTTTAAAAGTGTTGTCCATTTGCTTTTAATAACTTAAAGGTACTGCTGCCCTGATAACATTTAAAAAAATATATCTTATACTTCCTCCCTCACCTCGGTTCCAGCACTGACTCTGCAGGCCATCGATTCCTGGTCATCTGTTTAGTACTGTTCACGTCTGGAAAGTGATGTCAAGCAGTCAATCAGTAGCTGCAGTGATCGTGCGTCGACTGCCGCCTGGCAGAAGTAAACAGATGACCGGGGAAAGACTACCTGCAGAGTCAGTGCTGGAATGGTGGTGAGGGGGAAGGCGAGTATGAGATTTTTTATTTTATCAGGACAGCAGTAACTTGTTTATTTGTTACATAGTTGCCCTTTTAATTTATAATATTTTTATTCAGTATATTTAATATACAATACAAGATATTTTTATGCAAGGAATTGTTTAGTTTTGAAGGGACCATTGAAGCTACATTCTACCATTTATTACAATTTATTTATCTGTGCTTGTGAGGCCTTGTTTGTGGTGTATATTGTATGGGTTAGATATTATTCTCATAGTAAACACTGAAGTAAGTAAGGCTGCATAGGACAAAAAACTGTTTGGAAACCAAATCCTAAAAAACACTTTGAACCCGAGTATTTTGTCAGTTTTTTGTCCAAATTAACTGGGTTTCCAACCAGTTTTATGGGTGTTTTTTTTTTTGTTGAGGTTTTTGTCGTGGTTTTTGGTGTGGTTTTTTGGGCATTTGTTAGACAGTTTTCACTGGTTTATAAATTGGCGAGACCTATATGCCTTGTTTAAAAACTTGGGCAGCTATTCAGCAGGACTGCGCCAAAAAATGTCCAGCGGTTCACATAGACTTCAATAGTAAATTTTCTGCTAGACTCTTTTTACAACATGTTCTTAAAACTGCCGGCACCCAAAAAACAACCGGAAAAAAAATTATTTTATCACCTCTCTGAGATTGTAATTTATTTGCCTTATTTTTTTCCCAAGATGTTTCCCGGTTTCTTATGGCTGATATAATTGCTAAAAAACGTGATGGTTTGACACTGTCCTTGGAAGAAATCAGACATGTGGTAAAAGCAACAATGACTGGTGAAGCTCAAGATAGTCAACTGGGTAATCAGACTAATTTAACATTTTACTGGAAATATAGCTGTAGCATACAATTCTGTTTAAAGGGAATATGTCGCCAATTTTCTTTTTTTTTACTTATTAAATCAAGACCCTGATCCATATTCTTTTCCTCTCAGTCATTTTTATTTCCTGATTGTAGATTTCTCTCTTCGGCCGTCTATATATGATTGTGGGAAAGACATTCTTGCTTGCACTGCTTTAACAGCAGCCAGAGAGATACTTTACAGCAGCTTCATGCACATAGGATTCTTAAGACAGATTCTGTCCCATAGACATCTATAGGATAGTTTTCACTGTGAAGAGAGGGGGAGCTGTGACATCTCCTCTTGTGACTGGTGGATTCTGTCATCTGTACACAATGGTGTCTCCTTTCAGCTTGACCCTGCTTTTACTCATAATGAGCACACTGCTGAAAAGCTCTCTAAACAGAGCAGGAAATGTCAGATGATTATTAGGCCTAGTGGCTAAAGTGAAAACTGCAGGACTTAGGAATTATTAAAAAAATACTGAAAGTGATCTGGTAAATAAAAAAAAACAGAAGCAAAAATTCCTACAAAATGTGTTTAACATAAAAATGTGCGTTAAACAATAAGTCATTTTTTGATGACACATTCCCTTTAAGACATTAAAAACTTATAAAATGTCAGTTTAAATTGGGGAGGCATCCACGGTACAAGTAATTAATGCTCAGACATATCTAGGTTTTTGTTTGTTTTGTCAGCGTTTGTTTCTCTGCACAGGAGCCTAGCCAGAACTTAAGGGGCCTTAAATCAGTTAAACCTAGTTAACAACATTACATGTAATAAAAAAGGGTGAACCACTCTTACATGGTATTTTCT